>OOFB01037038.1:7592-18015 GCA_900323305.1 Trachyrincus murrayi
CAACAATCACTCACTCTAATTACACACACACACACACAAAAACACACGCACTAAAAACTAAAGAGCTGACCATTCGCTAACTAAATATGCCAGACACACACACACACACACACACACACACACACACACACACACACACACACACACACACATGGTATGGCCTAACTACCCATCTACCAAGTTCAACCAGTAGCTTGATAGCCGTAAACATTGAGCATGGTATTTAGGAGTATAATAGAGACGCACCAGCCTAGCTAGTGGCTGAATATTGTGCTAAAATATATAACAATAAGTTATATTTAATTTTATATGATAACATGTTTACTTTAGAAAATCCCTTGAAAAATCAGAAGTGAAAGTAATGATTGTGTTGGGTTAACTTAGCAATATATAGTTAATATAAAGTTATTCATAATTTTTTTTACAGTATTTTGATGTAGACCTATGCAATACAAAATCAAAATAATGTCAATTTTATAGAGCTAGCTAGGTGGCATCAAATCGCCAGCATACTATGATAATACTGTATTCCATGGGCCTTATTCACATAGCGGCCATCTTGGTTCTGAACGTTGGGTGGGTGGGGGAAACTGAACGCCCACCCAGCTAGCGTTTAGAACCAAGATGGCCGCTAGGTGCATAATGCCAGTACTGACCATGATTCCCCCTCGTAGTTTTACCCGTGACACTCCCAATCACGCTGTAGTAGGTCATGTAGACGTCTGCACTCGGCGGGTCAAATTAAACCTGGGTCCCACTGGCCTACTGTGTGGCGATATAGCTAATAGGATTCGTTTATCTTAAACTTCCATGCATTGGTCAGCAACTCAGTAGTCACTAGCTAGGCTGACTCAGATCACAGTGCTACATTAGCATATCACACAGGTGTACCCGGTTTGATAATGTGTTGTCACAGAATGAAACGGAAGCCTGTGGAATTTCCCCTCGTCTTCACGGGAGATTACATCACTTAAATCCCTGCTACGGGTTAGTAGGCCACACACACACACACACACACACACACACACACACACACACACACACACACACACACACACACACACACACACACACACACACACCTTCTTAGCCCACATCAGCCAAACCAGTTACATAAAAAACAAACCTCAGCCATGAATTCAGTTATTCATAGTTATTATTTACACTATGTATGTGACGCGTGTATTTTTTCTTCTTCTTTTTCTTCTTTCTTCTTCTCTGTGTGTTAGTGTGTGAGCAGCGTACAGAGTACAGGGATCCCAGAGCACACCAGCGCCCCCCAGAGGAGACTGGCCAAGGCAGTCACTCAAGATACGCATCTGCTGCGACCGGGCATCATGGGAAATGAGGTTCAACGAGCTGCAGAGGAAGCAGGAAGAACTATGCATGCAGGTAGGTGTGTGTGTGGGTGTGGGTGTGTGGGTGTGTGGGTGTTTAGTTTCAGTTTATTTGTCATACGTGCATTAGAGAACAACAGGAAGCGTGCGTGTGCGTGTGTGTGTGTGTGTGTGTTTGTGAACAAGACAGAGAGAGAGCATTCGATTGAGAAGGATTAAGTAAGACAGAGAGATCAATTAGAGTGTGAGAAAGTGATGAAGACAGTGAGGGAGAGAGCGTGAGAGGGAGAAAAGGAGAGAGAGAGCGAAAGAGAGAGTGGAAGAGAATGGGGAGAGTGAGAGAGGAAGGGATGAGTGCGATATGGAGAGGGAAGTATTGGCTCCCTCTCCATATCCCCCCTCTCCTCCCCATGTGACCAGCTGAGGTCAGAGGTCAGACTGCGTGTTCGAGAAGACGGCATCGACTCGAACACTAACACTACAGTATCTGAGGAACACTCAAGTGAATAGCAACAACAGTTTGAGGAAATGGGAACCGATATTGGCAGTATGAAACAGCAGTATTGGCAGATGCCTAATCTAAGTTCAACCCCCCCAAAATTCTCAGACGGCCAATCAAATCACTTGGAGAAGCTCCCCCTGCCCCAGCAGCCTATGGGTTGGTCAGTCTTCCTGCCCCAGCAGCCAATGGGGTGGTCAGTCTTCCTGCTCAGCCCCTTCCGGCTCCAGAACCGAGTCTTCAAACATCAGGTAGCGAACTTCAACTCCAAACCGTTTTGGCAAAGGAAATCCTGCTATTAGGAGGGGGGCAGGGTAGTCTCTACCCAGACAAAAAGGTTCTGGGTTCAAACGCCAATGTCTGCAGTCTACCGTAGGCATCACTGAGCAAGATGCCCTACCTGCTCCTTAACGACAAAAACACTCTACGTTAGAGATAGAAGTATCAGGTTACACACATGTTTTTATATCAAGATGTACCATGTAAAGGTGCTTGCACACTGCTCCAACAAACACCAACATGGGGCCGGTGTGCCATACCGTTGGTGTTGGCTGTTCCTTGTTGGTGAACAATGTTGTCAAATCGATGTTGGCCAACATTCTCCAGTGTGTTTTGGGGCAGTGTGCAAGCACCTTAAGAATGGTTTGCAAACCAAAAGTAGAATTGATGGTTCTCTCCCAGTGTAGCTTTGCAGAGAAGCTCGCGGGTGAGTCATCGATGCTTCGCGCCACATTCCCCGATGGGGTGGGGGGGGGGGGGTGGAGCTGGCTAGCACCGGTCACGCTACACAACACGGCAGCCACCGGGGCCAGAGGTTGTGTATCTCAAGGAACTGGCTTCAGACAAGGGTGGCACATTTGTCATAGTAAGTGTTGCTTTGTAGACTTCTTAAGCATTCTTTCAAATGCTTCCAGTTGCAATCGTGTCGCTTAATGGGGTTTATTGGGGTTTAAGTACATGTAAGTGTCTTGTTGAGCAGACCGGCGACTGTCTATACAGTCTGATTTATCGCTACACAAGAAGCGTAATTTACCTGTTGCTGGTGACAGCTTGCTGATGAGTGACAGGCCCAGAGCAGCCCTAGGGCCGGGCCCTGTGATTATTCCTGACGGAACATGCACGCCACGCATACTTTTACACTTTGATACACACAGCCTAAGGACAATGTGTCCAACCCACAATAACCACTGGTTCTAACACTGGCAATTCATTTGTTTGGTGTGAACATTGCATTTTAATGAGCTATTTTTGCAATTTGCAATTATTGTGTGTGTGTCAATTGTGTGTTGGTAGTTTTAATGCCAAATGTATTTTTGTTCTCTTTTTCTGTCCCTCTGGTATGGAGAGTGAGCTGAGTGTCAGAACTGTGGACTTGGTTTCCAGTAGGACTACTACAGCTCACCTTAGTATTCAGCGCTTTTCACAATTCACAGGGCCACAATTTCCAAGCACAGTATCCAGAAACTAGGTACAAGATCATGGAATAAATGTCTTCTCTTGTACGTGATTAATTAAATGTTCCAGTTAAGATCTGCCTGGCTTGGTGTTCACTGCCACTCCATGTCAAAATAGAGGATTATTAGTGTTATGAACGAAACAGAGGATTTGCAATAGAAACCGCTTCATATTTACAGTTAATAGGCAAGTAGTTAATGGAGGAACGTCTTGTTGTATTGTTTGTTATTGTGTATATTTAAATGTGTATTTGTTATTATGCATTTGTGTAGTCTATGTATATGTTTCTGTAGAATACTGAGATGTGAAATACATCCAGACAGGTTTAAACATTGACTTGTTGCTGTGGGGTTCGTTTCAGGAAATGGTTTACCTTGCCAATAAAGTTAATTATTCCACAGATACTTCCTTATGGGAAAGTGGGAGAGTCGTCCATATAACCGACAAAAGCAATGTTGTGCAGTGAGCCTTTGGACAACAACGGAAGTCTATGCAACTGAAGGTAATGTACTAACCAATGAATCACTCCGTCAATCAAAGCAGCACAATGATTTCAGACCACAATCTTTTATTATTTCAGTTATCAACTAGATAACTTCACACATACACTTTTGCTCCCAATTATGAGAATAAAAAGATAATTAATGATCTTCAACTTCCCGAGGCACAACCAATATTGATCAGCCATATTGATCACCCAATCTACGATACTGTTACAAATTACGCAAGAAGAATATTATGGGGTTGATTCTGAGGGAATAAATTAAACTAAAGGAGTTCACGCTAGTCTTCAGTGGATGCTATGGTTACTAGTCCCAAGGCACTAGACCACCTAATAACCACAGTCTACGCTAAGGCACGATATCTGACCGTAATCTTAACCTAAATGTTACTAAGTACATTCTATAACAAATATAGAGACATTATCTGACATCTACGATATTCTCTGTCTGAATTCCACACAGAGAATAAAGGAAAAGGAAATAGGAGAAAACGAAACGACAAGAAAAAAAAAGACAGCTTTAAAGTGTATTATTACCAAGTGGCGGTAATTTTAGAAGCAAAATACTACACTCCAAATACTTCCCCCTCCAGCAAAATTCCCATCCTGCTAACTGCTCTCCAAAATGCAAATCCTTGGTTCAGACAACGTTTTGATACATTTTGATAGAGATGTTTAGAGCAGACAACGTCAGATAAGAGGACAGAGAGACATCTTATTATTAATATGAGGGAAAAACAATAATACAAACATCAGCCAAGACACAATATGCATCAACAGTCAAATCTCCGAACGCAACAGCGGTTCAGAAGCACAATTTCATCCTAAACATGGATAACTTGACTCAGTGTCATATAATCAAACATTAAACAGATCCTGAACAGATCCAACCAGGTCCCCTTTGTAAATATACATATATATATCCATTAGGGCACTTCACGACATATGGAAACAGACAACATGCGTAGATGTCGCGTTTCAACTTTTAGAAAAAAAGCTAGAAAAAGCTCTTAAAACACACCATGAAATGACACTCAGGACGTTTGAATGGTTTAAAACAGCATGTGAGGGCGGGGCAAAAGCTAGGAAGGATTTGATTGGCAATCATGGGAGCACACACTCCAACAGTTGTTATTGGTTAAAATGTTATGCCCCGCCGACACAGACTTGGTGACACAATCACAAACACGTGTCTGTTTTACAGGAGCTACAAATGAGGACCTAAGACTTTACATTAATTTTGAATGCAATAAGTAAAGTAAGTCGACATTTTTGCTCGAATGCCTTTCTTTGGTTTGTTTGTTAAAACATGAGCGGATGAATTAAAATGTAAGAAGGTCCATTTTAATTTCTTGTCGTCTTTAACTGATGGATGACCTTCAGAACTAATGGTCATCACAGGTCATCACGGGTCGTCTGGATCCTGGAGGTGGATCTGGAGGAGAAGACTTCAGAAGACCTCTCCCTGACCTTTGAGCTTCAGGATCTCTGCTGCCAGTTTCTGGGCGTCCGTGAGGTGTGGGAACATCTCCATCACTGCATCCACCTGGCAGGAGAAGTTCAAGACACCATTGATACAGAGTCCAGGAGAGTCTAGTGGGTAGAGTAGTGGGTTGACGACCAGCCGAAAGGGTTTGATGTTCCCAATGTCCTCAGCCTACGTGTAGGCTGACTATTTTGTATTTTTTTTGTATTTCCTATTTTGTTACTGTTGTATCTATTGCTATAACATAACATAACACTTTCATAACAACACTAGCATAACAAATTCAGGTGATACAGCAGCCAGATCGACAGAAACAGCAACACTGCAAGTCAAGGTTCAAGGCAGAATAAAGATAACAAAGTCTTTGCAATATATTAGCTCAAATGTATTAACAATATATTAGTTCAGTTGTCTACAGATTTAATTTACGATAGCAATAAAAACAAACAATAAAAATACCTCTGTGGTAATAGTATACAGCTATGTGTAGTTGTATATATTGAACTTTGAACTTTACCTGATACGGGTTAAAGATGGCGTGCAGTTTCTTGCGGAGATCGAGCCTGTCTGGGTCGAAGGATGGCGAGGATGTCTGAGACCGCGCCCACGGATGAGACACGTGCTCCCGGTAAGTACGGCTGGGCCCCCCGGGGTGGGGAGGGCCCACCAGGGGCCCTGAGAGACTGCAGGGCACCCTGGCCTCAGGGGGCGCGTGGAAGGGATCCGACCAGTACTTCGGCTGCTGCTGGTTGTGGTTCTGCTGTCTGCCCTGCTGGGGGTGACCTGGCAGGCTGTAGTACTGGTGCATGCTGGGAGGGTAGGCGTAGGGCAGGAAGGTGTCATATTTGGGCAGGGAGGAGGATGAGGAGGAGCAGGAAGAGCGGGGGTAGCATCCTGTGGGGGGGGCAGCAGGGGGGCAGCACCCACACACGGAGCGGGTGCCGGGCCCCTCCAGATACACAGCTGGCTGCGAGGGTCTGGACCACGGCGACTGCCCGTCGCCGGAGAACTGGCTCTCGTAGGAGCCCAGGCCCGAGTCCTGGGACAGGCCGGAGTAGGGGTGGTGGGTGGGGCAGACGGGGCCGGGCCAGTCCTTCTGGGCAGAGGCGTGGTTCTGGGTGGTTCTGCCCCCGTTCCGGCAGATCAGGGCGTTCTCAGTGACCATGGCGTGGCGGGCGGAGCCTCGGGGCTCCGGGGACGGCCAGGGCTCCGTCTCCAGGTCCAGGGCACGCGGGTTCAATGCCTGGCCGGGGTCGCAGTGAGGCCCCCTGGGTAATAGCCGGTACTTCCTGTCGGGTTTGGCGGTGGATATCCGAGCTCTCTCCCTCAGCTCGTCGGCCAGGGAGCTGTAGGCCTGGTTGGCCCGCTCCGGGTGGTAGAACTTACACTTGATGCCATAGGTACACTTCTTATCTGCATGGACCAGGACACGAATACCAACATCAACATGTAATATGTCCAATAGGGTTGTAATGATTAGAGGATTCATTGATTGGGTGATGAAGCAAACTCATTTTGTATGATTGATTGATTGATTGATTGATATTTGTCAAGGGAAAAAAATCCCATACAATAGCTGCCTATAGCTTTAGAAATCAGCTAAAATAATATCTCTAATTCAAAATATGCTAAATACTCAAGTAGAATAAGTTGAATTGCGGGACAGAAGGGAATTCATTAAGATGTGTTTTTTTAAATAGCGTAATGAAGCAACAACATTATTTTCCTAGGTGTAACTACCAGTCTTTCTGTTCTCTATGGACCAGGTAATGAGAACAGAGCACTATAGACCAGGTAATGAGAACAGAGCACTATGGACCAGGTAAAGAGTGTGTGTTTGTGTTGGGTCGTACGGTAAGGACAGAGCGGTCTGTTGGCCTCAGACACCAGAGGCCTCTTCCTCAGGAAGTTATCGAGGCTTGGCCCGTGGCGCCCCAGGGGGTCATCGGGAGGCATGAACCTACAAACAGGAAACAGGAAGTAGAAGGGAAGCAGACGGCAGGATTTCATAAGCAATAATGAGCAATTTATGTTGAAACCATCAATCGAGACACAGAAAGGAACTCGTTTGAGTATGTGATCTATTTCAGTCAATAGACTCTAATTGGTGCGCATTTACACAAAGTAAAAGTAAAATGTACACAAAAGGGGAACGTGAAAAACTGCTTAAAGGGGCAAACAAATATTTAACTTTGAAATGTTTGAAAATATCCTCACATCTACAGCACCATAGGACTTGGGCATGGTGAGAAGAAAAATGACATTTACATCCCCAACAAAAAGCCTAAAAACAAACAGCAGCATGAGACAAGGGAGCAGGCCTTGAGAAGCAGCTCACGGGTGCCTACGCGTCCGCTTACTTATCGTTGACGAAGGAGTACATGAGCAGGCGCTCCTCGATGCACTTCCTCCACTCGGGCCGCTCCGCCTGCAGGTCCTGGTAGGTGTCGTTGGACACGATCACGGCGTCCGACTCGTAGGCCAACTTCACGATGAAGCGGTCGTCGTAGCAGACCACGCGCTTGCCGCCCACGCGTCGCGATGGCGTGAACACCAGGATCTTCCTCTTCTCCAGCTCGGTCAGGATGCACTGGTCTGAAACATCATCATCATCATCATCATCGTCATACACCAGACATATCATCTTTAGCCACTTCAAAAGAGAACCGAGCAGTGGACCGCAATACACATTCAGGTTATTTACTTACAAAATCACAACAAACAATAGCACCCGTGTGCTCTCAGCGTGTCATGTGGTTTTTTTTCCCCCTCTCCTTGATTGACTGGTTATCCAACTAGCAAGTTGGATAACCAGTTTTTGACTAGTGATCAGATATTGATTGGTGTCAAGTGGCTACATGGTTTCTTTTTAAGCTCGGTTTTTAATTCTGGTCTCATATTTAATTTAAGAATTGTTCTTTCATTCCAGACCCTCATTTCATCTCCATGACACATGTTGTATTATCATGTATTATCATCATCATAACTGCAGCTCCTAGTCATACAGTCTGGCAGTCTGACAGTCTAGTCTGTTCACTAAGCTGGGCGTGACACAAAAAAAAACACAAAATAAAACACAGCTTCACTTCCTGGTGGGGCTTTTCCCCAGACGCTAAACCTTACTTCCTGGAATGAGGTCAGAGAACTGGATAACTCTACCCCCAACCCAGTTTTGAAATGTGCTTTGACATGACATCCACCGTCTGTCAGTGTGTGTGTGTGTGTGTGTGTGTGTGTGTGTGTGTGTGTGTGTGTGTGTGTCGTAAACGCCATGGCAAACCTCCAACGTGCTAATGTTATGTCGAGTAGGCTGAACTGTAATAAGGAATAAGAAGACAATAAGGAATAAGGCGAGGAGATAAGACTAGAGGTACAATGTGCACCCCGTGTTAAGCGTGTGCCTTACTGTGGGCCTATTCATAGTCCAGCCATACCAGACACACAAAGCTCCGTTTTTTGTGCCCGCGCGTACTCACCGTTAGCATACTCACACGCACAGCATCGCATCGAGACGCATTTCATCTGGTGCCGCAAAAACACAGAAATCGACGCGCACGGATTTTGGGAAATGTATTCCTTGAGTGAAGCTTGGTACGGCCGGTCTATGAAAGACTGTCCATCGGCAGTACGTACGTTCCGTGTACTTAGAACTATAACCTATCTGCTATGTGGTGTTCTGTAGCATCCCGGGGGTGTTCCCGGGCATCCTCACCTGTGATCTGTGCATCGGGACGAGGCTGCTCCTTGCGCCAGGAAGGGACAAACACGGTGATGGCGGTGTGACCTCTGAGCAGGAAGTAATTGACGGCTAACAGGATACCCTGGCAGGAAAACACTTCCTTGTTCCCGTGACTGAAAAACAGAAGGAGGGGGAGATGTATTCAATTGAAAACAAATGTGAAATTCAACCTCCTCTGGGTTTTCACTCCGGGCACCATTTACACACTTCTAACCTCCAAGACCAACGAAACACAAGCTTGGGCGTTATCGTTGACTCTGAAACACATTGATGCCAAGTCAGCCGAAACCGGCTCCCCGCTGAGAGGGGAACACACGGGTAAGGAGGTGTTGGATGATTATTCTCACATTCTTCAAATACAATGTTAAAGACACTTGTTACCAATATCTGCTCATGTACATGGAAACCATATCTGACACAATATTGGAAGGATCTCTGGAGAATAACCCCCGATGACACAAGCAATGCAGGTAAAAACGCAAACAGGAGGCTTTGGTAAACATTCACACGGTGACTGGATTCTTCAACACTCAATTTTGCATATTGCGTCTCTCTGGAAGACAACGTTGCCCCGCGAGGGATCAGTCACGTAATCAGAGAGCGAGGAACGGCTCTGCTTCTGACAGCAGACGGATGTTTGGAGGGGTGTGTGCTCAGGATTTGCACGCACAGACACGACCGCTCACAACCTGGATGATTTGACTAAAGTTCAGTTGTGAGCATGTTTTGTTTCAATGTGTGTTTGACCATCCAACACCCCAGGACACACTCTCTCTCTCTCTCTCTCTCTCTCTCTCTCTCTCTCTCTCTCTCTCTCTCTCTCTCTCTCTCTCTCTCTCTAGGTAAGGTCTCTCTCTCTCATGTCTAGGTAAGGTCTCTCGCTCTCTCATGTCTAGGTAAGGTCTCGCTTTCTCTCATGTCTAGGTAAGGTCTCTCTCTCTCATGTCTAGGTAAGGTCTCTCTTTCTTTCATGTCTAGGTAAGGTCTCTCTCTCTCATGTCATGTCTAGGTAAGGTCTCTCTCTCTCTCTCTCTCTCTCATGTCTAGGTAAGGTCTCTCTCTCTCATGTCTAGGTAAGGTCTCTCTCTCTCTCTCTCTCTCTCTCTCTCATGTCTAGGTAAGGTCTCTCTCTCTCTCTCTCTCTCTTTGTCTCTCTCTCTCTCTCTCTCTCTCTCTCTCTCTCTCTCTCTCTCTCTCTCTCTCTCTCTCTCTCTCTCTCTCTCTCCCTGTATCTCTCTCTCTCTCTCTCTCTCTCCCTGTCTCTCTCTCTCTCTCTCTCCCTGTCTCTCTCTCTGTCTCTCTCTCTCTCTCTCTCTCTCTCTCTCTCAGTATTACGTAACCTGGTTGCTGGTATGTTGTGCAAAAGAAATGTGAAAGGGAAATGAAAGAAGGGCCACAATCTCAG
>OOFB01037039.1:6101-30057 GCA_900323305.1 Trachyrincus murrayi
CGTTTCTGCAGTAAACAACACAATATGCTCTTAACACGAAATCTACACACAAAGAATTTACACTACCGTTCAAAAAAAAAACAACCCATCTTACAAGTCTTTCGCTACATTTTGTGTGTGTGTGTGTGTGTGTGTGTGTGTGTGTGTGTGTGTGTGTGTGTGTGTGTGCGCGTGTGTGTGTGTGTGTGAGAGAATATCAAGTGTGTGTGAGGCTCAAACATTTCTGAGCCTGTGAATTTGGAGGACATGGTTCCCGCTGCGTTTTTAATTTTAGTAGGCTATACTAGGCATTTTTTTGTGCGTGTGTTTGTTCGTTCATTGTTTCATTTGTTTTGCTTGTTGAAAAGTATATTCCAATGTTGGTCATCATTAGCCTATAGCGTTGCACGGAGTGTCCGACCCTGCCCCTCGCTCAGCCAATCGAACAACCTGATCCAAGTATGGAGGGTGGGGGGTGCGGGGGAGAAAACGGGCGGGGACACTTCACGTGTAAATGTTTACTCAAGGACTAAAAATGTAAGTGTGTTTTTAAAAAAATCTGTAATATGTTTATCTACCTTAGTGGCTTTCATTGTGGAATAATCCGAGATGAAACGGATTATAAATATTGAGTATTGCACCATTTTCTTTCAGATTCTAAATCGGAAAAAAACTGAAAAAAAAATTACTAGATACACAAAAAAATGCAACAAAAAAAGTATTTTGCTGACCTGTGGCCATGGACTGGTGTGAGACGTTAGCGCTGGTTTAGCTGCGGTCGCGGTGTGAAATGGAAGGACAAGACTGAGTTGTGGAAGCTTCCAGAGCTCTCTTCAGAGGTGCCTATCTTTTATTTTTTATTTCTTTCTTTCTCGATTTTTGGGGTGTTAGCTTTGTTTCAGTTTCTACGGATGTTCAGTCCTCGCGTTGTTCGTTTTCCTTCTCAAGGCCACCAGACCGTTTACACAAAACACTTTATTTTGTGGTGTTTTTCAAAATAAAAATGGACAATTTACAAGAAAAAACTAAGTAAAATGATACTATGGGAATGTCTGAAAATGTCGAAAAAAGACAAATGCTTCCATTTATAAAGTATAACAACACTTTGCAGAATGAAGACGTATTGTCTTTAAGAGCTCTGGGATCGAACAGCGTTGCCACGTTCTGTTTGACCTTGGGCTTCTTTGTTTTGTCAATGTTGATTTTTATGGACTATCTGAAAAGCCTGTACGTTAAATGTTGATTATATATGAATATATTTTGTTCCTTTTTATTATTATTTTTTTGAAAGAAGACATAATTGCTCACTATCTTGCACACACACAAAAAAGTGGATTTCGTCTCAGGAAGGCTGGGTTTCCAGAGTACTGACTCCACGCCATTTTAATGTACGTTTTTACGAGTGAATATTAAAAAAGAAAAAAAAGTGGATACGAAAAATACCAATTGTAAGCACTGAAAGTTATGGATTTGAGAAGAGGAGAGTAAACTTTTGTTTTCTAAATGCGTAGCAGTTACATATTAACCAAATAATGGACTTTAACTGAAAATGGAGTGCTTTATATATAAATCTATATATTAAAACCTGCTTTACATTTACAAACAAAAAAAGTGATCAATGATTTTGATTGTGAGAAGAAAAAGAAGTGAATAACATGCAACATTGCTGTATGTTTGAATCTTTATTGTATTTTATTATGAGGTCCCGTCCTGACTGAATCAGGAACATTGTGCATTACTCTTTCTTTCCTCTTACTTCTCTATCATTCTCTCTCTCTCTCTCTCTCTCTCTGTCATTCTCTCTCATGGCGGGTATTAGACAATAGCAACATTTGAAAACATTTTTGTGAATGCTTTTTGGTGGGTCGTATTTGGAGGATACCTTTTTTTTTTTTAACAAACTGGTTTTAAAGGATCACAAATCTATGCACAAAGTTTCGGGGCGGTAAGGAAATGTGTCGTCACCTACTTCTCTGTGACCCATGTTTTTGCTTTGTCTTGGGGTTGGGGGGGGGGGGCAGGGGGTGGTCCAATGTATTGTGTTATTCTGAAGCGGTGGGTGGACTGGGGAGGTCTTCATCCATGCAGATGTTGGAGCCTGCATCTCCTTGGCACCAGCAACACCCCACCTCCACCTCCCCCACTCCCATTTCCTCCCCCCACATCTGTGTATCGCCATGCTGTGTATTTCTTAAAAAAAACACCAATGAGAATCTTAGTCTCGAGCACTGTGGGATTCAAACCCATCAAGGGTGTATCTTGGTTCAATAGTTTTTCCCTTCTGTCCTTTGGTCCCTTTTTTTCAGTTAAAAGTATTTTGGTTGGGGGGAGGGGGGATTAGGGCTGCGTTTTGCCTTTTACGTTCTTTGTTTTTTAAATACTAAGAAAAACGTCTGTACTGAGATTAAATGAAAATTCAGTGGCTTGTAATGTTTTATTTTTCTCTCTGTATATCTTTCTCCTCATAGAATGTGATTGTTAAATGACATGCACCGAAAAAAAACGAAACAATGGTTTTCATGAACTATGGAGCTTCTTTCAAATATTAATAAAACTGCAGTTTTTTCTTGGCTGTTAAAGATTATCATGTCGTCCGTCTGATTTCATTCAACTCTTTGAGGCCTAGTACCTTTCATCATAGGCCCCACTGTTGTCTTTACATGCACGCTATTGTTTGATCGTATTTCCTCCACAGGTGCGTTACAAAACCATTTCCTACATCCTCCTTCCTGTTGTTGGTTCACTATACCCTCGTGGAGACGAACAGTAGCATTTAGGGGTTGAGTAGGAAGAAAGGAGATGGCAGAGCTGTTTCGGGGTCAATGGTCAACTGTTTATGATCTGGACCAAAGACCTCCTTCAGACTTGCTTCTATGGACGTATGTCTATTGACTTGGGCTCGAGAAATGTCCAAATGTATCCTCGGTCTGAAGCCGCTTTGGTAGCCAGCGGGTACAATTGCAATTTGAGGAGAACATCTGGAGATTTAGGAAGCGAGGGGGATCGCCATAGAACAATTATGTGGAGTGCACCCCTGAAATTCCATTCAGAGCATGGATATGTATAAGAGGTATATAGAGGTTCAGAGTAGCAGAGGGTGTGTGATCTGCCTTGGACAGGCGTAGTAGTTGTCCTCCGCTTGCCTGACGCTTGCTTGGTTGGCGTACACGGGGAAGGTGGTCTCCTCCAGGTGTGAAGGACTCTGGGGGCTTCCTGGGCCCCGCTGCTCGCTCTTGCTGTTCATTTCCTCGTAGATCACAACTGCAGGTTGCGGTTTGTCACAACGCCCCATCCTCGTCTGTGAAAGCAAGCGGCAGACTTCAGGTTTTGACGTTTCTAACTGAACCGCTTTTCTTGTCTCTAATGAATGACACGCAATATGGGCTAGTTTTGCAAAACTAGCAAAACGTATACGATATCATATAGTACGCAGGATAGGATATCCTGCGTACTATATGATATCGTATAATATCGACTATTTACCATTTGGGTTCTTATTACACTGCAGTAACACTTATTACAAACGTATCATTACACTGTAATCAAACCTTTCTTGATAAGATTACTGAATGCTCGACGTTAAACAACGTAGACGGGAATCCACCGAAGGCGCCAATCAACAGGAAGTCGGTTGATTCCTCTGGTATTGCCATGGTTACGGTCGCTTAAGAGTCTGGTAACTCACCCATCTCTCTCTCGCTAGCCAGGTGGCCATCAGCAGCAGGAGGACTGTGGCGGTAAAGATGCTGTAGAGCAGGGATATGTACTTGCTGTAGCACTGGTGGCATGTCTGCCTATCTGCATGATGACAACATATATATATTCCTGGGGACACATATATATATATATAAAGAAAGGAATGGCATTCATTATTGAAATGAAGCATACATACTTTCAATTAAATTAACGCAAACACAACAAACAGAATTATTGTATACTGCGTTGATACAAAACTGTGTGTGTGTGTGTGTGTGTGTGTGTATTCATGTCAAAGGTATGTGTTTTCATGACGTGTGTATATATATATATATTTGTGTGTGTGTGTGTGTGTTTTACGACCACTCACCCGTCCCTTCGACCAACAGCAGCACCTGTGGACAGGTGAGGAGGCTGCGGTCCGAGCTGTTGACCATACCACTGGAGGTGAGCTCCAAGGCGTACAGCCCCGTGTCCCCGGGCTGCAGGTCGGTCAGGGTCAGGTTGACCCAGCTCGCGCCCAACCCCCCGGACGCCACACCCAGACGTCCCCGGTGCCGGGGGTCTAGTCTGGAGCCGGAGCTGGAGCCCGCCTCCCCCACCGACAGCAGGGTCGCTTGACCCTGCTGCCCCGGGCTGCCAGGGTACAGGCGATAGAGCTGGAAGCCTGTTAGAGAGCTGGCGGGCCCCTCCTGGGGACAGGAGAAGTCTGTTGACTGGCCCTGTGCTCTGCGGATGAAAAGCACCTCTGCAAAGACTGGGGCAGACGGGGAGGTAGAAGATGACTTGACTTCTAGTCTGTTTACATCCAGTCGAACGATACGAAGTAATTCCACAAAGGTCCATAGAAGGAAAATATTCACTTTGTCCTTCGACTTTAAACATTTTGCTGTGTCTTTTTCACTTTAAACAAAATACTTTTGAAAAAAAAAAGTGAATTGCCCTCTGCGTTGAGTTCCTAAGTATTCGTTTTTTTATTCACATCATTTTTTATCACACTACGCATAAGCGACACGACAGTTATGTTGAGGATGAGCCTGTTTTAAAAACAAGAAATGTGCCTTCTTACCCACAGCGGTCTGCGTGAGAAAACAGATCAGACACGCGGAGCATTTCTTCATGGCTGCCGAAGACGGGCGGTGTATAAAGCTGCCTAAATATCCCTGCTAGCTACACAACCCTCTCTGTTATGATACTGTAGTAGACTACTGGTTGTTGGTTGGTCTCTATACGTCTATTGTTCTCCACCTCGAGACAGGATGATGGCTTCAAAGCCACGACGTCCCCCTTATAAGTGGAGAGGAAGAGTGGACTAAAGTTACTAAAAACCGTTCTACACTGTCAGTGAAACTGAGAAGTGAAACTTGACAATGTCTCAAGGTTATGCACCGACAGTGGCGAGCAACAGAATGACATAGGCCTATTTAAGATGGTTGATACTGAATGGGATCACTTGTACGACCCCCATCCACCCCCTCCCAATGAGATTCAAACCTCTAGGACCTAGAGTCTAGGTTGTGGCAGAGCTCTTCAGAGGCCGTTGAACATTGGAGTATTTCTATACTAATTGAGTGATTTTATTTAATTTAACATTGTTTTAGAATATTTAGTTTAACATTAATTGAAACATTGATTCATTCCATTTATTTCATGGTTTATACGTTTCTATTGGGCGATTTCATGCCAGTTGATGTAATAATAATTAATTGGATTTACATAGCGCTTTTCAAGTGACTGCGCGCGCGCGCGTGTGCGCGTGTGTGTGTGTGATGAATGATAAGTGAGTTCAGGTGTGCAATTGAAAGCCTGCAACTGTTGTCTTGTCTGATTGATTGTTCGTTGAGTTAAAGTAGCGAGTGAGCAGTTACATCAAGTAGGTTGCAGAAGAGCGTCCGTTCCCCAGCTTGAAACAGCTCTAAGTTGGATGTACAGGATGAAGACCTCCACGCTTTTCTCGCTTCTTGCTTTACTGTCCTCGGGAATCTGCATACCACCGTCTCTTGCCTTTCCTCCTCCGCCTGTCCAACAAACGTTCATCCAGCAAGAAACGTTAAACGAAAAAAGCGAACGGGTTAAAACGGTTGCCGTGGCATGCTATCCGGACATCATGGAAATCACGGTGAAAGCTGACATGTTTAAAATCGGCGCTCCAATTAATCCGGCTGAGCTGCGTCTCGGCGTGGTGTACACCCATGTCTGCAGCGCTCTGGCAGCATCCCAAGACGAATACAAAATAGTCGCCGGGCTTTCGGACTGCGGAACCAAGCACTGGGTAAGGTGAAACTTTCATATATATTTTTTGTATGTGTAATGGACACATATAATTGCTGACTTTCTTGGCCACCCACAGATGACTGAGAGCTCCCTGGTCTACACAAACCTTCTCATCTACACTCCCGCGACGTCTGAAGACGGTCTGATCCGAATGGAGGAGGCAGTAATTCCAATCGAGTGCCACTATGAAAGGTCTGCGTCTCTGCTCGTACTCTGCCATGACTTATTGCCCTACATGTTGTAGGCCTACCCTGTTATGAGGTGACTTTTCTGGTTCCCCAGGAAGTACAGCTTGTCCAGTTCGCCTCTCCAACCTACCTGGATCCCGTTCACAGCCACTCGGTCCGCTGTGGAAACCCTTGACTTCAACTTCAGGATAATGACAAGTGTGTGTGCTGCATGGCCGTTTTATAAATGTTATGTCCAATCAAGGACTTAAAAACGGAAATTAATGCTATTTACAATGTGGTACTCTTATAAAAAGTGACATAACTTGAGATGCATGTTATTAAGGAACACATTAGGCCATTCTACCTGCAAGCACCCTTGCTCAAGGGGATCGAACCCAGTACCTTTTTGCCTGGGAGTCAAACAGCCTAGCCACTACACTAGCCTGCACCTATATGCTTGGTCTGCTTCGACCCCTGCTAGCTTAATGTGTGTTTCTAGGTGACTGGCTGCATGAGAGGAGCTCCAATGTGTTCTACCTCGGAGAGCCCATCTGCATGGAGGCGTCTGTCAGGGTGGGAAACCACATGGACCTCAGGGTGTTCATGAGCAACTGTGTGGCCACGCTGTACCCTGACAGGCAGTCCACCCCCCGATACAACTTCATTGAGAACGATGGGTGAGATGCTTATTTTCAATCTTAAACTTAAAAACGACGCCTAGGGATTCCACTCATGACTGGAGATTGTGGTTCTTGGTAGGTGCCTGGTGGATTCTCAGCTTCAGGGGGCCCACTCCCAGTTCCTCCCCAGGACCCAGGATGACAAACTCCGCATGGTCATCGACGCCTTTAGATTTCACCAGGAAGAACAGGGAGATGTAAGATGCTAAACGTTCATGATTAAGAAGTCTTGGTAGATTGCAAACGTGAACTCTACATTAATGACACAGCGCCATTAATGACATTACTCTCCACAGCTCTACATTACATGCCAGCTCACGGCTACACCCGTCACCACTGACTCTGTGAAACCACTGCTCCAAACCAAGGCGTGCACCTATGTTAACGGAAGGCAAGCCCATCTCTACCCATTGCTAGATGTTGTGTAACACAATTTGTGCACTAGTGTAATCTTAATATGTATTTGAAGATGGCGCTCGGCTGATGGCAATGACTACTTGTGCGGAGCTTGTGGTGGTCAAAACGAGGTCGGCCGAGGCTACAGTGAACCCAGTAGCTATGGCGCTTTTGGTCCTCGTAGTCATGCGAACTCTGCAGCGTCCAGCTCCTCCTGGAACAGTGGCCCCAAGGAACAAGGTATAGAATGATTGTCTTCAAAAAGCTTGCAAAGAAACTTTACATATGGTGCTGAACTATTTTGTGTTGGTTTTTGTGAAGTTTATGAAAATGAAGAACGTGTGGGTCCCATCATGGTGTTGCCAACCAAGAAAAGTGGCTTCATCTCTAAAGAGGATGTCCCTCCACTCATCTCCAAGATGGGAAGCCCTACTTTCTACGGCAGCAAGTGGAGGAGTGGCATAGCCTCAATGATGAGCACAGAGTTTAAAACGGGTAAGGTTCAAAAGTTGTCGAATGACTAGAGCCCTTAATTGTGACCTTGCTAAATGGCTTTCATTGCTCTTCTTTTCAAGATCTAGATAAAGGACTCGTACCTGAGCATTTGCTGCCATTGGAACCAAGAGCCCATGAGGATTTGACCAAAGATGAGAAAAATGTCACTTCCAAACAAGGTAATGTCAATGAAGAGCCGTTTGTGGTTTAGGACCTAGCATCTTTTTTGCTATAATGATGTTTCTCTTCGTCATGGCAGAAGAGAAGGATGAAGAGGCCAGTGGCGAGGATGAAGCTGTGACTAGCTTCTACACTACAGCTGCTGTGGCACAGAAGGCGGCAACTAAACCTAGCGTGCCCTCGGACACGGCAGAGCCTGACGCACCGACTGACGTCCGCCCTGAAAACAAGCACACAAACGTGACCGTGATGCCCCAGCAAACCGAAGACCAGAAACCTCCAGAGGAAAAGCCACCCAAAAAATAAAATTAATTTAATAAAATTATTTGTATGAAAGGCTGCTAAATGACTCTAAAAATACAAGAGACAAGCTGAGGCGAGGTGGTGGCTCATTGGTAAGCTCTCATGGGCAGTGTTATGTTGGATCGGTCACGAGCGAGCAGATTCTTTTGTAGTAAACAGTCGCTGGTCTAGAGCCATTTTTACTATTTGTTTTTGGCAGATTTACTGACATGTCTCCTGCCGGCAGTGTTTCGCCTATGCTCCTTCTTCGCGTCTCCACTGCTTCAAGTTCATATTCCATAGTTGCTCTAATTTAAAAACAAAACTGATGCAAACAACTCCCTGACGGTATGTCGAACGCATAATTTGTTTGATCGAATATTGTATGAATTAACCCTTGAAACGCCGTAGTTTACTGAATATGCCTACTTGATGGCCTATGTAATTCTGTCCAGATGGCTGCCAGTGTGGACATCGAGGCCGGCAAGCGTCACCACGATGTATTTATGAGATTTGGACATAAATAAAGTAACAAATGTATTTTAATTTATGTAACTTGTCTCTTAGCGCCCTCTACGGGCCCACTGTACGGAATAATTTTCTTTGCGAATGATTGCCCGCCTTCATTTTCGTTTCAAGTTTCGATTCTCGTGTAAGTTTCGTTTTACGGCTCACACCCAATATTTCCATAACTAGGCAATGTCCATCTGACGATAGGATTTCACCCCAAGCCACCATTTAGAGAAGAATACTCGTTGGCTGCGCGGATTGTTTGCCATATTTTATAACCGAATAAATAGGACTAATGTCGGTTAAGAATGGATGCATATACAATTTCAGCCAATGATTACTTGTGGAGGTTGTAAGAGATTAACGCAGTAATCGGAAGGTAAGCATATTTTACATTCATGGTTAGAGGAGTGAGACTATTTTTTCCTCTAGGGGCCTGGAGCCCTACTAAAAATAGCCCTATATATTTTCAGTATAAAGTATAGGCCTACGTTGAGCGGACGTTTATAACATTTTCTAACGACCTTTCGTGTTTATTAATAGGACCACAAATCGACTGAACGTTGTCCGCTTTAGGCTATAATTTGGTTTTATTTAGCTCCTAAATTTCCAGAAGCCAATAGCGGCTTGTATCAGTTTTGCAGCATGCACTGAGCCCCACCCCTTCAAATATATTCAAGTATTTAATTACCAATACCCTGATCTCCTGATAGTGGATTTGGATGTATGTAGGCCCGGGGTGAAGGGCAAGGGGACATTAAATATCAATTCCAAAGAAATACATGAACGTAGGACTTTGTGTTTCACTAAGTAGAACTACACCCTGTAACCGGTTACACCGGCAACCTTTGAGCTACCACCCATAGCCGTGGTACTGTGGACACAGCATAAACAACCGGACCGCCCATGTAGGCCTATTTAATAACAAAAGAAGTGTCCACTTGTTACACGTTGTTACACGTTGAAAACGTGCAATCTGGCAACACTGATCAACGGTGTGCGTCCTATATATCGGCGGGCCAGTTATGATAGACATATGATATTTTCTCGCGGGCCTTGAGTTTGACACCCTGGTCTAGAGTTTGACTGTAAATATCTCGACAGCATCTTCGAAAATGTACGTCATAATGTCATTACTCAAATTCAAGCTGTGCGATTGTCAAGTCCAGGACCAAACAGTTTCATGTCTAGGCACATACGCTGTATTTCACATTGCACTTGTAAACCGTTTCAGTTCATGTGTATAATTGCCCCCAATAGAAAGAGAATGCTCAAGAAGATGGAACATTGATCACCAAATCCAGAGTGGTCTGCCAGGTATGTAACATCTGTTTAGCACACCATTTCAATGAATAGCTGCTGACCTTAATACATGTGTGTCTGTGTGAGTGTGTGATATAATTGTGGCTCACGTGTCATTTTCTGTTAGGAACGCACAATGGAATCCAGTTCATCAGGAATGGGTGAGTAAGGTATACCGTCTAACATTATACATTCTGTGTCGTACACAATTCTGATAACGCAGAGAAGAAAATATATAATATAATATAGTGAGTCCAAAAATGGGAAATAATAATACTCATTTGTTATAGCCTGTTGATTAAATAGCAGTTGAGCAAAAAACATTACATAAAGGCTACAAGCTTGATGATAAAGATTCAGATTATTATTTATTTATTATTATTATTATTATTATTATTATTTATTACAAAAACGAATGCAGAATAATTATATAAATCGTGAATTTGTCTTTGTATTTTGCTGTGAGTGTATTACAACAGTAACAACAACACTACATGCTTCATGTAACAGATTCATTATGAGTGTTACAAATGTTACATCATGACATGTAGCAGATTCATTATGAGTGGTATGAATGTTACATCATGACATGTAACAGATTCATTATGAGTGTTACAAATGTTACATCATGACATGTAGCAGATTCATTATGAGTGTTATGAATGTTACATTATAACATGTAACAGATTCATTATGAAACTATTACATCCCGTGTAGTTTCCCTGTTGGATTCATTCAGATGCATAATATTTTGTATATATTAACTCTTACCTATTAATCCTGACCAGTGTTTCCCCTATATGAATTCAGCAGCGCCGCTGTGCCGCTCGTAGTACCAATGTACTGAACATACGTTCTTCTTCAGTGCTTAGTATGCCATGTTGCTATGTGCCGTCGCAGTCACTGCACTGCAGCGAGAGGCAGGGAAAAGAGACAACTTTTACTGGCTGGTGGTAGTAGTGGGTGGGGGTTTTGTGTGGTTCTTCCCAGTGTATTTATAATCATTTCTGGAAAAAATGTAAAAGTTTGAAAAAAAAGTGTCTACTCACAGGAAAGTGTTTGTATAGGCCATTTCAACTGCAGTACATGCGCCAGACTCATGTGTGTGTTAGCAGTCACACGGCAATGTGCACAGTAATGCTTCGCAGTGGCACGGAGCGCACATGCACCTCAGCACCGCTGCTGAAAATATTCCTTGGGGAAACACTGCCTGCCACAGTATAAACTTAAAGATGTGATTTAGGCTAGAAGACACAGCATGTAATATTTAGCATTTTCTTTTACAGACTGGCCATCACTGTCCTATAGGCAATGGATGGAATCTCATGTGAGCTGCTGGTTAAAGTCCATTGGCATAAAAGAAAAGTACATACAGAAACTGGAAGAGGAGGAGGTCACAGGACCAGTTATCATGTGTCTACAGAAAGACTACTTAAGCAACACAATTGGAATGAAAGGTGGCCAAATAGAATGCCTGCTGCATAAGAGAGATGAACTTTTGAAGTCGGAACCAAATGCAGACCTGCAGACAAACAGTAGTAGTAGTAGTGAATGTAGTAAAAGTAAAGTCGACAAAGACTCAATAGATGCTTCACCATCCAGATCCGTAGCAGAACCAAAACCAAGTCCTCAGCCATCTAGTCCAGGCTCTCATGATGATGATACTCCTCCACAGGATAATGACACAGTCTCATCCTCACCTATCTCCGACTACCGTAAATTTGATGAGCAAGACCAGGACTTCAAATATGTCAAGCACAGCGTGTTACCTCCCGAAACTGGGATTGAAAACATGATTGTGCCTTGCCACGAATACAAGTCACTGGAAACTGCGCACAAGCTGGAGCCAAAGAAACTCCAAGCTAAAGTAGCCAGTGAGGTACTGCGATTTGCATGTGCATGTATGAACATGCGAACAAATGGAACAATTCACTTTGGGGTCATGGACAAAGTGAAAGGCCGTCACCAGCATGGTGAAATCACAGGGGTTCCAGTTAAAAAGGAGGACTTTGTGGATGCATTAGACTATATTGAACGATGTTTCGATGGCTCGGATCAACAATGTGATGCCAGGGCATGCATACGCAATCCCAAATTTGTTGAGGTGGTCGACAAGGACTCTGTTAACAACACTTGTGTCATTGAATATGACATTGTACCAAAATCAAGCACTGTGAAAGATAAGCTTTACAGTGTAGGTATTCCAAAGTTCAGTGAAAAAAAGAACAAAGTGATACTGGAAGATAAAGTCCCATATTACAGAGTAGGTGCTAACACACCACAAATACAAAAAACTGAACTCGTTCTGTTCATTCAAGGACTGAAAGATAAGGATGCACAGCGAAAAGAGGGGGAAAGCACTTGCAGTCAAACTCCTGTCGAATATAGAGAAGATCAAAAGAGAAAACTTTCCATCCTTCTCACATGTGGGACAAAGAACATGGACAACTCATTGTTTTACATCATTGTCGCAAACAAACTTCTCCCCGAACATCTTGACAGTATCGGCTTTTTGATTCACATGAATCCGTTCTGTGTCTTTGATTTTGATCCCGATTCAAAGACGTCCGGTCTGTGTGGTAAATATAAAGAACACCATGCTGCAAGCCTTCACTTCATGCATGACTATGACAACACTGCAAGATCAAGCACCGCTGACTTCATCAAGCACTTGAATCTTTTTGACAGAACAAGCTGGATTTTCTGCAATGGACGAAAAGACTTTCATGGTGGAGAGGAAAGTTGCAACGAAAAAACCTGGATCAAAACTAGAAAAAAGAAAATGAAAAAGGCTGTATCAATCATATGCAATGAAATTCTTCCTAAGCACTCATTTTTAGTGGTTTTCCTGCTCATGTCTAATGTTGAGCAACCAGTTGTTG
This sequence comes from Trachyrincus murrayi, assembly GCA_900323305.1. Taxonomy (NCBI): domain Eukaryota; kingdom Metazoa; phylum Chordata; class Actinopteri; order Gadiformes; family Macrouridae; genus Trachyrincus; species Trachyrincus murrayi. Next base: position 18,948 of record OOFB01037039.1, read on the forward strand.
AGACTTTCCATGAGTTCTATGCAGAAATGAACGGCCATGATGATTTAGCAGTCATATCTGAGTCAAAGGAGAACTACAGAAAGTGGTCAAATCTTGCTCAGGTATCTTGTAACATGGCTACTCTCAAAGAGATCAGTATTGTTGACATGCCCCTAAGTCATGTTGATGCCACAGTTCAAAGTATTCAGGTGTCAAAAAATCGGCCAGCCAAGACGTTACCTGCGTTCAGTGGAGGTGTGTGCTTTTTAAAATCAGTTAAAGAGGATCTGATACAATCTTTGGAAATCATAAGCGTTGACCAATGTGACGACACAAAACTGGAAATCATGGACAAGGATGAATTGCATCACATTGAACAGTACTTCTACAGAGGCGGGAAGATTGATTGGCTAAATTTCTGGCTTGCTGACAAACAACAAAGTGGGGAAATCATACAGCGAGATGTCTACAAAGAGGTGAACAAAATCATGGAGAACTTGGTGTACAGGGAAAATGCCATCCGATCCATAGAGAGCATAAATGTATATCATCATCCCGGCAGTGGTGGAACTACAGTGGCTTGCCAACTCCTCTGGAGCTGGAAGTCGAAGGTGCGATGTGCAGTCGTGAGGCAGTCCAAGGAAATCACCACTGCATGTGAGCATGCGTTGTGCCTGCGAGAGCTTGACGAGAAAGACCAAAATAACTGCCTCCCAGTACTGTTGCTGTTGGAGGACTGCAATGCAGATTACACAGATGACTTCAGACGGGAGCTCGCCAACGCCATTGCCACCAAAAAGATAAATCCCTCCGTGTTGTGCTTCATCCTGCTCATCTGCAAACGGTCACATGATCCAGAAAGAATGTGCAGGGCTTCGCCATCTCAAACAGTAGCGGTCACACACAAACTGACAGATGCAGAGAAAGTGTTATTCTCCAAAAAACTCGAGCAACTGAAGCTGAAATTTGAACCAGAGTTCATCCTCACATGCGTGTTGATGAGCGAAGAGTTTCATGCCAACTACATTGAGGACTTTGTCAAAAACATTTTGCACAATATCGATCATTCTTCGCCTACTACCCGTCTCATCCGATTCGTGGCACTCCTGAACTGTTACATTCACGATTCCTACATCTCTGTGTCCCACTGTGAGATATCCCTTGGTATAGGCATGCATTTGGATAGAATACGCTACCACGCCTTTGTGGACCATCTCAGTGACGAGGCTAAGCTTGTTTTCATTCACCTCAGAGACTGTTCCACAAACATCTCATCAATCCGTATTATACATCCACTGGTGGCGAAGGAGATTCTGATTCAGCTCTCTCAGAATTCGTCCCAGGGGGACATCGCAATGGACCTCATTAATGACAAAGTGCTCATCCATCACAAGTTTGGCAGGGAGGATTTTCTGTCATTCATCAGAGCACTTTTGATCAGACGAAACAAAGTAAGTAGAGGAGACGCTGTGGATACAACTTTTTCCCCTCTAATCGAGCATTTAGTTGAAAAAGATGGTATTCAGAAAGCTGTAGATCTCATGATGGCTGCCTTTACGTCACTGGGAAAAGATGCACTTGTGGCACAACAGCTTGCTCGTCTGCTCTACACAAACCTGAGGTTTGAAGAAGCTTTAAAGTGGGCAGAAGAAGCAAAATCTCTGCTGCCACATGATACATTTGTCCTTGATACACTAGGACAAGTCTACAAAAGGTGGTTTTACCACATGTACGACACTCTGGAGGATAAGGAACCATCACCCGAAAGAAGTGTCGAAATTATCAGCACTGCTCTCAAGGGAATTTCTGCTTTCAGAGCCTCAGAAAACAAACCAAATAAAGAGAAGGTCACCCTAAACAGCTCTTACTATGGGGAGGTAGATGTTGGCTGTAGACTGTTGAAGTTCTTGTCAGTCATAACCGTTTTTTCAAACAATACGGGACGTTCTGAGATGATGAAGTACTTGCTCACAGACTACATACCAGCGGCCGTCCAAATACCATGGCAGAAGTTCCACTCTCAATTAAAAGGGTTGCAGAAGAGCTTGTATCACGCACTCGAGTGCATTTCAGAGGACCTCAGTTACTTCCAAACAGAGATTAGTAAAGAGGACGAGGAGCTTGATGCAAGGGATCCAGAACAGGTGTACAATCCACGGGAATGGCTGACCAAGAAGAGCACTGTGTACGCTGGCTTCTTTTGTGAAATACCAGGCGTGGAAGACTACCTGAAGGACAGCGAAAGTTCAGAAATGTCCTCTTCAACTGAAAGGTTCACTCCATTCCAAAGACAGATGAAAACTTACCAGCTCGGTGGAGGAAATGTAATGTCAATACTTTCATTAATTTATGACAAAAATCAAGAGAGAGCGAGAAAAAAGCTTGAGTCCATCATCGACATGTACCCCGAAAACCTGAAAAGAAATGACCTTGACCAGACAGAGCTTGCAAACTTCATCTTTTGTCAAATCGCTCTCAACTGTACTTTTCCTGGTTCCTCAAAGCTACTGTGTCTTAAAAAACTTCAAGGGCTCAGCATGGGATTTAATACAAAAGGGAGAAACATATCCCCAGCAAGTTCCCTCTTCCTCCTTTCCCTTTTATTTTGGCCCCAGACGGACGATGACTATGATTCTATCAAGTCTGAGATCCTTGTGTCGGCAATCAACACCCTTCAGATGCTCTTTGAGCAAAAAACCAGGCAGATGCCTCCACGGAAAAGCAAACTAGCGACCCATTTCTTTCTGGCTAAGGCGCAGGGTCTCAACAAGATTGTGCACAGGAGCGCTCTTGGAAAGCACATCAAGGGCACTGTCAGTGAGAGAAAGCTCAAGTGGCTGGGAGGAGAGGTGTGGAAGACACAGCAGGTAGCACAGTCGCTGAAACGTGTGGATGGATGGACGGAAAATGGAAGCTTGTTCATCCACGGCGCAATGAAAGACAGCAGGATTCGGATCATCCCTCAGTATTACGCCTCCCTGCCAAATGGCAATGAAAATGTCACCTTCTACTTGGGCTTTTCCTTCAATGGAGCAGTTGCGTGTGACGTTCAAGTTGTGGAATAATGTTGTACCAGCGATGGTGCTTTAAGCTGCTGACAATAGCACTAAACTAAAGAGTCAACTGTCAGAAGCGTGTCAATTTGAGACCGATGCCGAGATCTAAACCAGCTGTTCTGGTTTAGGAGTCGATGCTGAATCAATGTTTATTTATCATGAATAAGAAATGGAGCCATCCATTTCAATGTATTGTAGTTACCTATGTATTGTGAGAGGAAAAAGACTGCAGACATCATTTAATCCTACATTGCTTAATCAGATCATTTGTAGCAAAGCTCTCCTGTCTGAGAGGTAGGAAGGCTAAAACAAGCTTTTACTCTCTAAATTGTATGCTGTATTTGACAGGACAACAATATTAATAATAAAATAATATTTTAAAATATAAGCAAGTCTAGCATAAAGGTTTATTTGTCTTTGCATTGATTAACATGTTTGTGTTTTCATGTGTGTTCTAAACCATATATAATGTATTGAGACAATGCCTTGAGATGTTCTATTGTAAAAATTATAAAAGCCAGAACACATAACATAACATTTTGACTTCAGTTTTGTATTTTAATAAGGTTGTTGCTCACCTGAAGTACGCTTGGTTTTTACACATGTATATCGCAATCGAACAACAAAACTATGTGTCCTGTTTTTCTATTTTTATAAATAATATGCACTCAACAAAACATGTAATTTTCAATTGCATTGAAACTAAATAAAAAGTTTTTGAACTAAGTATTTGCCCTGAATGAAACGGAAGAAGAGGAAGAACAATAAATGACAAGATGTTCAGGGGAGTCAGTGAAATATTGTATTTATTAATAGACTGTAGGAAAGATCCAACCTGGCCATGCAAAGCTTAACTCAGACGAGAGGAAGGCGGTGGTCGCATCATCCATCAAACATGTGGATGACAGTAGACTTATCCATGATGTATCTGCCAGCTGCATTTCAACAGATTTCCTGTCACACCTGCAATTTGTCCCTTTTTCGCCACAGACATCACTTTTGTTCAAAAATCAAATGTTCACGCCTTTTAACCCACAGACCAAATTGATGTAGTGAGTATAAATCAGTTATATTCAAAAAGTTTAAAAAAAACAAGTTAAAGTTAAAATAATTGTGATCAGTGATTGCTGCAGTAAAATGTCACAAATTTCTTTGAACAACATTGGTGGCTGCAGTGAATTAATTACCAGGCATATTATGTTTTGTATATTCGGTTAAATATAAATAGAATTAAATCAACTTTGATAACCCGTCAATCCACATTTCACAACTAGATGCTTACTTGGTATGCTTCCCTCCTATTTCTTGGTTCTGACCGTTCATCCAGGTAGAACAACTTTAGTATAATGCAAGTTTAAAATGAACAGTTCAACCATAAAGACAAAATTAATTTACACAGAAATAGAGTAGGAACTCTTATGTTGCATCGTCTGCATAATGGAGCCTTTCAAAATATATAAGAACATAAAATTAAGTCAAAGGTATTCATAAACTCATACATCCAGCGAAGTTTACATGAAAGAAATTATGTGATAAAATACTGCCTTAGAACAAATAAATTGGCTCACTCTTTTTCTAACGTTTTGGTCACAAAGGGCCATTAACAAAAAGAGCCATGGATAAGAACATCATGAAAATGTAGGACAAAATTAAATACCAATGTAGAATTATCCATCATTATCATCAAATTTCAAAAAACATACTGACTTCCTGAATGCAGCCATTCTATTCAGATGACACCCAGAGCATGATATACACCTGCTGGCAGACGTTCCTTTACCCTAACCCACCCCTTACCCTTATGAGGCTTACCTACAGTGTCTATAATGTATCATGCTGTAAGATGTATGCTTAACCATAAGTAAAAAAAGGCTAAATAAAAAAATTAATAGTCCTACTAGGCTCATCAGACATTCTCTGAGGTCTGACGGGGTGTGGCCATGATGTTGTAATGTGTTATCAGGAGAGGTTGAACTCTTTACAAGGTAGCCTTGTCATCAGTCCATAGTCCATACTGACATAACCCCACCCAAACTACACCCTGACTCGGGGAAGGAAGAGACGTTGAGGTTAACATAGCCAAGTAAATACGTTATCATACTTTAACAATGCATGCTGTATCTGAACCGGATCAAGCAGTCCTCTAATAGCACAGCCTGGGCTGGAAACCAACAACTGCAAGGGGTGGAGTACACCTTGTTTCCTGTTTCGTTTCTACCGAAGAAACGCGCCAGTGGATGAAGCTTTCAGAAGGGGATTTTAATAAGTGTATTTATAGTGGTTTACATGGTGTTGATTTGAAACATTTACAGTCAGTTTTTTACAGTTTATTACTGCTGGCCGAGTTTATGTTCGCCAATTAAGCGCTTACAGATCCCCTCCTCCAGCAACATGATTGGTCGAAACAAATATGAAGCGTAAGAAAGTGGAACGCCACGTTCACCCATATTTGAGCTTGTCTGTCATCAGACTTTAGATATGAATCTAAAGTCTGATTTGTGAGACTAGGTCAAACCTAAACCAGAGGGAGATTCGATAAAACATACTCAATCCCCACACTACCACAACCACCCACACTATGTAATATCATAGATTGACATGAGATGCAGGCCTTTAAACCAAAGAAGGTCCTGGCAATGGTACTTACAGCTTCAACTGACCTCTTTCTGGCAGCAATTCTTCATTTTAGCAGTTAAGTAAGCTGACAAAAACAAACAGGAAATACAGTAGCAGTAAACATTTCTCCTGGCATGAAAGCTCATACACACATTAAATCACTGTTGGTGTTGGTATGTGGCAATCCTGTTTACAGGGAAGTAAAGTGTAGTCAAAGTCCACAATCCTACATCTATAATCCTGAACTTCCTCATCATTTAGTTATTTTACAGATGCTTTTATCCAAAGCGACTTAGTAAATTCGGACACGTCATTGAGGAGCAGCTATGAGGTTAAGATGCCTACAGGTAGACTGTGGACATTGGGGATCGAACCCTGTACCTCTTCGGCCGGGAGTCCAACATCCTTGCCCCTACACTAATCCGGCCCGCTTTTGTGTACATTTCTATGTAAAATGTGTTACTTCATTACTTAATACTATTGCTCCTTTTGACATCAACGATACTTTGGCAGTGGTGTGTGTGTGTGTGTGTGTATGTGTGTGTGTCAGACACAGCAGATGAGCTCACATGCCTGGATAAAGCTGACCTGACCGCACAGCACAAGACAAGGGCCTTCACCAAACTTGCTGCAAGTTTGGGGACATTGTGATCCAACAACGCGTGCACGCTGTGAGGGCCCCTGCTAATGAATGGGAGGACAGACAGAGATTAAATGGTCAGACTTGCCTCAGGCCGATACACGGCCTCACAGTGAGACAGGGCCACAGCCAGTCCCTCAGTGGCAAGGCTACACAGGGAGGAGAGAAATCTGTGTTTTAGCCCGGGCGCTTCTGCAGCTACACGATGCAATGCATCACACACACGAATACAGCAGGTCAAAACACACATGGTGTAATTATAAAGAATGAACAACAACAACAGATGAGGAATCGACAAACATAATATATTACATTGAATAGCATCAAAGACAGAGGAATTATACATTTCAACCAATTTTTTTCATATCATGTGCAGTTATGGTTTCATGTCCAAGATTACAAACCTGCTTTGACGAGACCCACGTCTCTCTGGCGAGTCTAACTTCCCACAAAGAAGAGTCGTGAAGTTTGGGCACATTTTATTACCATACAGTTTTAGAACACAAAACCAATTCCGTGGATTACAGAATGCAGCTTTACTATACACTGCTTAGGGTAGTGAGGGATGCAAGAAGAAAACAGAGACAACAGCGAGACACAAGCCAACTGAAGCCCTCACCAAACAAAGTTGGGGACACAAAGTCCAACAGCAGCTAGGCGTGCTGTGAAGGCCTCACTGCTTTAACTAATAATTTAAAAAAAACTAAAAAAACTTGCCTTGGTTAAAAGTGTGGACACGGCTCATGTAACTCCAGCGCCTTGACAACACTACGAACCATATCTACTACACATCTACACACCTGAATAGAACAGGGAAAGAGCCACATAACAGAGATGGTTTTACAACAGTAGTTCATAGTCTTGGTTAGGTACATGTTAAAACATTATGTCCCATGCATTTGTGGGATGCCCCTAAAGTTTGTTTTGCTGTTTTAGCCAGTGTCTCTTCCTCACAGTGCAGACAGAATGTGCTGTCATCCTACTACAGTAGCTGAGTTGACATTTGAAAATTAAAATGGTGGAGTGTCCAAACCTATAGACGAGAGCGGAGAAGGGGGTTTCAGTAGTGTCCTCCCGGGGACATAGCCGGGGGTCGGATGCCCATGGGCGGCCTTGGAGGAGCCCCCTGGTACCCTGGGGGAACCATGGGCTGGCCGTATGGGGGTATCCCACCACCAGACATGTAACCTGGTATGCCCTGGGGCGGACCACTGTACTGGCCTGGGGGAAACACAGTGTGGTTGGCTGGTTAGTCCTCAGATAATAATAGCATGAGCTGGGCAAAGATAAATGAAACGCATGTGATGCATATGATCAACTACACTATAGCATGGGTAAAGGCTTGTGGTTGTCGTTACGGGGGCCATACCGTGCATGGGATGTCTGATTCCTGGTTGCTGGATGGCTATGATGCCCCCCATGGGGCCCACTGGCGGGGCGGAGATCGTGGCCTGGCTTTGGCGAGGAATATTACGCTGGTACCTGGGCAACGTAGCCCGCAACTCTTCCTACAGGGGAAGCACAGGACAAGAGCAGAAAACAGATTAGCGAGCCACTGTGAACTTCACTCCGTTATAACAATAGAATGAATGATGTTGTCGTTTTCATTTCCAGATACATTCATATATATACATACATATAAATACATAGACATATATATGTAAATATATCACAAACACAATATTAAAAAAGTTCAACTTTAACTAGAGATTGCATTTACAGGCACAGGATATGTCATATGCCATAATGGTGAAACCAAAAAAAGACATTAAAAAGGGAGGAGTTTGAGCTGCAGTACTTACCAGCGAGATGTCCTCATCAGGGTGGATCAACTTACTGGTTGCCGTGGACGTGGTGAGGGTGGCCGGCTTACTGGTCACAGTGGAGGGGGGCTTAAAGGCACAGGTGCTGCCGGCACTGGGGCTGGCCAGCGCAGAGCCAGCAGCCTGCGTGTAGGCTGGGAAGGTGGGCTTGGAGGACTCAGAGGAGGTGGAAGGCGTTGGGCGGACCAAGCCGGACACCATCTGTTGACTCTGAGGAGCGAAGGCATGGATGTTATTGTTATTGTTACGATTATAACGAGGAGCATCGCATTCTACATGGAAGCGCTGGGACCATACTTACATTGCTCCTGTTTTTGTGCGATATTGAAGTTTAAATTAGCAGTCAACGCTGTAGCCATCACTAAAAAGCTATGTTCTTACACACACACACACACACACACAGAAGCAATTATAATGTATGACCGAAGGACGCAAGAAAAATGATAAATAAATGATAAATATAATCTAGGTGGTCTAAAGTTTCATCGTTTTATTTTTTGAATATATAGTAGCCGCCATTATATAGAAAAAAGCAAATAGGTACCAAACAAACCAGCAGAATAAAAACACTACGCAAGTCATGTACTCTCACAGAACGCTGTGCGACAAACTACTACCCTAATACAATGCGGCCACAAAAAACATTTCACATCTCCGCGGCAACACAACAAGCCAAGCCACTTCATATAAACCGACAGAGGCATCCACACGGCCTTCCTTCCTCGGTAAGCAAATGATACGCAAGCAAGCCAAACGTCATCCGGCAGACAGCTGCGTACTTGTGGCGAGTTAGGAAACTTTTGAGCTTTAGTGGAGGTGCTCTGAGAGTTGGTGCCTGAACTGCTCAGTACCTGACCCCCCATCTGCAGCATAGGAAAAGAGTAAAGAGTAGGAACGGTTGACTCACACACCTTGTGCATCATAGGGCGGGAAAACCCATCAAAACATTGTAGAAAATATATGTTTTGTCTTTGGTTACTATTGGAGACAGACAGTACCATCATCAACCTGTATTTACTATGTAGGCCTACAGATAAATAAATACATAAGCATACAAATAATTGAATAAGTAGGATATCGAATAAAAGAGAACCATAACATAAACAAGATATTATATACATAATATCTATACAATATGAATAAGGGTTACGTCATTACCTGGCCAGCAATGGGGAAGAGGGGCTTGCTGACGGCAGGGTGCGGGGAGGGGGCAGTGGCTGGGGGGATGGCTGTCCGGGCCGGCATGCTTGGTCCTGCTGTGAGAAGACTCTGACCCATGTGATGGTGGCCCACAGGTGGGGGGGGCATTCCTGGCAGACAGGAAGCAACATAAGAAACCAGACACTGATATATTACTATGAACTATTTAGTAATTTAACAGATAAATTTTAGATAAATGTCACTAAGGAGCAGGTAGGGTTAAACCTAATTTATAGTCGCCGTGCGTGAACTAACTGCGCAAATTAAAAATTAAGGCGATTTGTCGCATACCTCTGAAATTTTTAAGCTCCACAGGCAGAATGCTCGAACTGTGCGTCCACATCAAGAAACGGCGACTATAAATTCCGCTTTAGGCATCTTGCTCTGGTAGAGGATGAGGTGTCATATCCCCCCCCCACAAACACATTCACTATGTAAAGTGATTTGGGTGTCTTGAAAAGCGTAATATAAATGAAATGAAAGATTATTATTATTATTATTATTATTATCATCATCAGATGCCCAAAGGTTAGGTTGCGGACATTGGGGAACCTCAGAACCTCGAAACCCCAGTACTCTTCGACTGGGAGTGGAACACCATGACCCACTATGATACCCACTATGCTCTCAGGGTAGCCTACACTACCCTGAGAAATAGTCCTTGAGGAGGAAATCACTGGGTACCTGGAGGCATTCCATGCATCATGGGTGGCATCCCGGGACCTGGAGGCATCATACCCCCCATTGGCATCATCCTGAGACACACAGAAAGAACACAATTCATCCAGAGCAGTGGTCTTCAAACTATGGGTTCACTTGCGACCCATAAGGGCAGGGGACCAAGGGGGTTGTGAGATGGCCACAATAAGATAAGACATGTTGGTGCTTTATTCATCCCAGATGGGAAAGTCAGATAAACTTCATCAACTATTTTTACTTTCCAAAAATATATATACAAGCCCACCTGCCTTGTCTGTTTCAGTTGAACATTTGTACATTTGAAGACGGGAAAATTTGTATACTGTATTGATACATATGATTGATAAATGACATATTTTACTGCACTAAATATTTGGTGGGCCACGGCATGAAAATGTCCACCCGTGAACCCCTGAAGTAGAGGACAACTACGGTACAGAATATCCAACGGTCAGAGGAGATAAGCTCTCACCCGGGTGGCATCCCCTGCATGCCGGGGGGCATTCCAGGCATCAGGGGCGGGACCCCGGCCATCATCGGAGGCATCCCTGGGTGAAAGTGGCACAATAAATAAAACAATAAATCACAATGTAATCAGAATATAGAATAATAATGAAATATATGGCGCATATGTCACTTGGTGGACGCTTTTACCCAAAGCAACTCACAACACCATGAACGCATATATTCTGATTATGGCTGGCCACCAGCGGGAATCCAACCCCTAACCCTGGCAGTGTTAATGCCATACTCTACCAGTGGACCTGTAGTTTATTATGTAGCCTTTGTTACCTATTGAATATATACAGCAGGCATTGGAGTTGAACACACTTAATCCATTATGTATAGATGATAAGCCCAGGACCACTTGAAGATGTCGTTAACATGTCCATGTAGTATTTATGGATGGGAAATTTGGATGTCACAGCAGCAAAAATGTCAATAAGAATACGAAGAGGAAGTATAAAAAATATACAGAAAATATATCTATGTATACCTAATATGAGCATAATATGATCAGTAGAACTTAAATGTATATGCAGAACCTCATTTAGAAAAATAAAAGATATCAGAATGGCGGGGGGGGGGGGGGGGGG
>OOFB01037039.1:30077-40198 GCA_900323305.1 Trachyrincus murrayi
ATTTTAAAATAAAAAAAAAAAAAAAAAAAAAAAAAAAAAAAAAATAAAAAAAAAAGAAACAAAAAAAAAAAAAAAAAAAAAAAGAGGGGGGGGGGGGGGGGGGGGGGGGGGGGTTGTATTGTGGCTGCTCCGCACCTGAGTAGGTGCCTGGGGGCATGCCAGGAGGAGGAGCTCCAGGCCCAGGGTGTATGCTAGGAGGAGCTCCAGGCCCAGGATGCATGCCAGGCTGGGTCATGGGAGGGATGTAGCCTGCCTGGGGCTGGACCACAGCAGGCTGAGCTTGGAAGGAAGGCCCTGGTTCGTCGTCCTCGTCGTACTCATCCGAGTCCTCCTGGTTCTGCTTCTTCTTCTGTGACTCTTGGTGAGGAGATGGGAATTAATGAGGAAAGCAATGAGGAAAGAGTGTCTGCCACAGCAACAGTAAACACATCATGGCATATGTTTTATATTGCCGTTTCATATGCATATTATATATACCTTGGGTTTTTTGTTCTAGCACTCTCCTTCTTTCTTCCACGTCTTTTTCAGGAATTCCCTCCATGCCGTAGATTTCCAATTCAATGTCTGTCCTACCAGGTATTGCATTTGGGACGCCGTCAATCGTCTCTTTGTGTACCTAAAGAGAAATTGAGTGTAAGTGATTTTGTCCATAGACTATTTATATCCAATTACATAACTGACAGGCTGATAGTCTATAAAAAATGTTGGAAAAAAATGTGACATGACATGAGTAAATTATTATTATATCACCTGCATACAGTGGATCGCCAGTCCTGGCCCAGTGTACAGTTTCTTATGGCATATGTGACATTTGAAGTGTTTGGCCTTCTGATGCTGAATAAGAATCTTTTCATCGTCGAAATCTCTGTTACAGTACCTGATTTGGGGGTTTAGGATTCGCGCCTGGATTTCGTTTAACTCATGCTGAGTATAGGCGAAAGACAAAGCAATAATACACAAATTACAACAGTGTCTAATATTGAATAAGACAATTGCTATAGCAATACAGTTGAATTTCTCGTAGCTGCTAATAACTCTATGTCACAGCTTTAAACCCATACTGGTTGCGATATTACCAATACAACACACAAATCAATCGGACTGCCCAAACGGTTTAACTATGTATACAGGCAATATCGGGTTAATTTACACTTAACCTAATAAGCTGACGTTAGATAACACAAGCTAAACCGAATCTAGCCAAACGTTGACATGGGACCATTTTCCTTAAATAGATCTTGTAGAAAAGCTGTATTGAGAATGCTAATATATTTATATCAGTTCACGTCGCGTAAAAAGGATACCAGCACCAAGGCTTCATTTGCTTTTTCTTCTTTCTCCCCATGATGTTTCTGACAGTGCTGGCCCAGTGTTACTGAAACAAGACTGAAACTGAAATATGGCGTCAGTTGAGAACCAGTTGATAATTATATTTTGCTGCGCATCTCTGGTTTGATATACAATTTAAAAAAATATGTTTAAGTAGCGTATTTAATGAATTTTAAAAATCCTCTTCGCGAATGTCTATTATCCTTGCAAATGTTTGTGGTGGAACCAATGAATACAGTCAATATTACAGTCGGACCTTTGTCATCAGGGTATACCAACAACGTATTAACACGCATGCGCGAATCGTAGCCTCTGCAAAACATTCAACAGTCTTTTTACTTAGTGATGCACCAGTGCAGTCATCACTGCCATTACAATAATTCATCTTAAATACTAACGTCGACAGTTCATTCATAATTTAGCCCGTTTCACCTGTCAGTTTAGACAGCGGGCTTGTTAAGTTAAACACTGCAATGTTTACGTCTCAGACCTCATCTTTCCAAGATTCAATTGATGTAGAGGAGCGAGATGACTTTGACAGCGATGACATTGCAGGCTATATCCAGAAGACCCAGCTGAACTGTTACTATGCCATCTATCTATATCAAGGCACCAGGTAAACCGTTAATGTGGTCCTCTCATTATACATTCAAGACGTAGGCCTATGCGAGCACAGCACATAGTTTTACATAAGCAGAATACAGATTTTGTCCTCAAATGCATACTAACCACATAGTGGATGTCTCTGATCAAATCGTTTTGTTATACAGCACTCTGTCCAAGGCAATGTTTTGCTCTGCTTTTCTATTTGCTGGCAGTGGTGCCGTTGAGCACATGTCCACACACTTTTTACATGTTATAGGCCTACATTGCATTACATTTGACCCACAGAACAATGCACACATTGTTATTGAATCACCTGTAAAATAACTTGTCTTAGATCTGAGTCTACCGAGGAAAGTGTTGCATGGAACAAGAGAAGAGCAGACTCCACCACCAGTCAGGATGACTTTAGGTAACCAAGGATATCACTGACCGGTCCCGCCCGCTGTCCGTGGTCGTTCCTCAGTGACTATTGCGTGTTGTGGGCTATCATTGGTGTACATATCCATGCGGCTACCACCGGGAACCAATCGACATGGAATCATCACCATTCAGTTTCTTTAACTGATTGCTTTTCCTCCTGCTTCGTCGTCATCGCTGTGCTTGCTGTTTTTTCTACACTACTGAGTCTGCATAGCATTTCCAAGGGCTCGCCAAGTCTATGTCAGCTTCTCCATTGGCCTCCGTAATAAGCAACCTCATTAGTGAATCAATGCCTTTTGAATGTCGGCGCCTAGCCGCAAAGAATGAACATCCAATCACACACACATTCTCTTAATGATTACACCATTGTTAGAAACACATGGGGAATCACGGGCTGTGTGGGACTCAGTAGTCACATGTGTTGTCATGCTATAGTGATCTTGGTGTGCGTGGTCTTCCATCTCCTCCATCTCATCGTTTGACTTGACTGGCTGCAATCCGGCTTGCCGTAGCCATAGTAATATAATAACAAAGTCTTGTGTCCCGCCCCCTCCCTCCCACACACAGCCTGAGCCTGGTGGACAGCAGCCTGCCATTGGAGGCGGAGCCTGAGCTTCGCTGCTACATCTCCAGGAGGCTGAGCAAGGGGGCCCTGCTGGGGGGCATGGGCAACATCGCCACTGTGGAGCTCAGGTTCACTTTTTTTTTTTGTTTTTTTGTTTAGTAAATTATACCCATTGGCTGAAAACGCTGTAGTCCCCTAGTCTTCCTGACACAGAAGACAACAAAAACATTCACTGAATTCAATATCATCCAATGAAGGGGAGAGCACACCAATGCAAAATCGAATACGTAATACAATAAATATAGACGGATACAATCGAACTAATTAAAATATAATAATATTAATCCCGGCCTTTCATTCATGATTTCATTCCACAGTCCTCTCATATTCTCTCTCGGACTTGAAGGTTTAAGTACTGGGCTTTCAAGACTTCTATCTATTCTATTCTTTGTTATGCCTTTGGTCTGAATGACACAATCCTCTGAAAATAAACACCTTGGGAGAAAAAAATCGACGCCATCGTTTCAATCACTTTCGAACGAAGATAAGATCAGAATGTGATCGAACGATGACATTGATTTTAGTGTGAAAATAAACACCTTGGGAGCAATGTACAGTCAGTACGGACTCTGCTCTTTCAAACGTATTGTTATTGCCTAACTTGTCCGGCCCCTGCATAACATTGGATGTATGTGTAATATCTCCTTCTTCCCCTTTGTGTGTGGCCAGCGTCCCAGAGCAGAACGTGGGCTGCTACTGCTGTCTCCTGGAGCAGGAGCGCTCCCCAGATCAGCCCGACGCAGATGGCAACGGCCACGTCATCTGCTTCATGGGGGGTTCTGAGAAGGGGCTAAATTTATATCCTTGACCCATGTGTGTGTGTGTGTGCGTGTGTGTAATATTCGCTTTTCCTTGTATTGAATAATCAGCTACTGTGAGACATCTTGTCTGTAGTTAAAGAATTGTATTAAATATTGACATGGCAAACACATGTACACATCCATTTCTTGACTGAACACACATTTAGACTAGAGCTGGATAAGTATGTCCAAGGCCTACAAAGCGGTCTACAAACCCCTGAGGTATGAAAACACATCAGATTAGTAAAATGATCGCACTGTGAATAATCTATCTATAATGTTGATTTATTATGTATTATTGTTGATTATGAATATTATTTCTCCTACTTCCTGTGCTGCCGTCAGCTTACCAACCTGGAGACGGAAATCCGTCCATATCTCAGCAGGTGGTACGAAGAGTCGGTGCTGCACATCCATCGCGTTGTCCAGCTGGTCCAGAGCAGTATCAGCTTCCTGCTTCACGCTGTGAGTCCCCTGACCACCCTCTAGAATAGTTCATCACAACCCACAACCACAGTCCTCTCCGTTGACAGTTAACAGAATGGATATCCGCATCACTCTGACTCATGTAGAACTACCAAATTTGGCAGTTGCTTTGGACGGGAATAAAACAATTGAATCTCATTGAGCGTTTTGAGGGGACACCTCAAAGTAGGGCACCACATCATAATGGCATTAAGAAGTCGAAAATATATACCTTTTATAATGTATCACAATAAGAGGGATTATCATGAGAATACACATTTTCTTTTCTACTATACCTTCGCCCACTCCTACTTAATCATTATATATTATTTGTTGCCTTCAAATCTTCCTTCTGTATTAAGGCTCTGAGTCACACCCATGTAGAGGTCATCAAATCAGATGAGAGGACGAAGAAGGACATCGCCAGGTGAGTTAGATGACACTTAACATTTTAAATGATTATTACTATCAGTTATAACTGCCGACTGCCGATTTTGTGCTTCACCACAGAGTATTATCATAGGTTCAATGAATCTATACACTGTTAACTATGTCAAGTGTAGTTAGAAAAGTTTATTATTATTGTTAATTACAGTTACAAGAGTCAAGAGTTTTACAGGCCTACGTTTAGAGGATCATTTGAACGTACACACACCGCAGTCTTGTGACGGTCCCAGAAGAGTAAAGAAAAGAAACATAACCATCGCAAAAAAACGAAACAAACCATAAAACAGCATAACGAAAAACCAAGCAGTAACATAACATAAGTACAATCAGAATGAGACGAGTGAGGGGTCCAGGAGTTCATGCAGTGTAGGGCTGCAACGATCGATCGATTAATCGATAGGTCAAACGACAGAAAATTAATCGCATCTAATTTTGATAAACGATAATCGTTGAAGTCATTTATCAAGTACAAATACCAAACATTTGCTGCTTAATGTTTCAGAAATTTTAATATTTGGTTCATGGATCATTACAAAATTAATACTTTTTTCTTGGCTGCTTGCAGATATTTAAGACATAACTTTGGACTCTGGTAACTTGGTGATAGGCATTTGCGATTATGACATTTTATATACAAAACGATTAATCGAAAGAAAGAATGGTTAGATTAATCAACTATGAACATAATGACTAGTTGCAGCCCTGACCCATTGGTTCCTTGCGTTCCCCCTCAGGTTCATCAAGGCGGCCAGCTTGCAGGGCCTCTCCCAGCAAGAGGCCACAACCTCCCTGTGTAAGGCCGCGTCCGAGGAGCCCCAGTCCGACCTGGTCATCGACTGCTCCACCACTCCCCCCACACTCTCCAACACAGGTAGGCAGCAGTGGTCACATCTCATCCACAAGCGTCCTCATCCAGTTCTCTGACTCAGATGGAAATAGCATTTTGCCCCCCTGCGTTGAAATGCATACAGAGCAGATTTTAGTAGTAATAATTATTACATATGTTGTGAATATTGTTAGTACTATTTTGGTATTATTTACTATTATGCATGTACCAATGACTATATATATTTTACTGTTCATGTGCAGTATAAAGCACTTCAACTCTTTTTTGTCCTCATTATTATTTGGATCCAAGATGGTTGCTTTCTCTTCCAGTTAGTAACCGCTTCTGTGATGACTGGATCCAGGCGTTCCTAAACGCAGCAGAGCGTTGCAACCCCTTCCTTCTCAGACAGATACTTGAGAACTTCAAACTTAAGGTGGGAGCACTTTCATTTGAACACATTTGTGAAGAAACTTCCTCTCAATAAACAATTGAATACATTTTGATTTAATTATCACTTCCTTTGAAAGCAATTTGACGAAACCCGTTCAAAATAAGTTTGGTACATTTTGGGCCTCCTGATTGTATGGACTGGATTGAAACTTTACATTGTAGAGCCTCTACTATGTGTAGAGACTTTTGCAAGGGTGTAGAGCTAACAGTTTTAACAGTTGGTTTTAATCCTTCTGTGGATCTGTGCTCAACTGATCTGAAGACTAGGAAACATCTACGTGGAGATGGTAGATCTCCACGTAGGGCTGAACAATTAATCAAAATATTATCGAAATCCCAATATGGCCAAGTGCAATATCCAAATCACAGGAGCTGCAATTTTTTGATAAGGGTAAAATGTGTAAATGTACATTTATAACACCATTATAAATTAAGTACTGTAGTGCTGTAGTACTGTAGGGCCTACATTTTTTTCTCCAGATGTAAGAAAACATTTTTTCAGCAAAAATGATCATTCCCACTAATAGTGAATCATCTCGCAATATCTGTATATAATAGTGATATTTTTTTACCATATCGTTCAGCCCTATCCCCACCACAAGGTCCCCATGTAAAACCGTACTTCCCCCTCCACCCCACATGCAGGCCATTCAGGACATGAACAGCCTGAAGCGCTTTGTCCGGCAGGCAGAGATGAGCCACTATGCCCTGTTCCGCTGCTGCCAGTTCCTCCAGGGCTGCGGCAATAGTGACGTGCTGCTGCAGAACGCCAAGGGCGAGCACAGCGACCTGCCAGAGGCCTGCAGGATCATCTCTGTCCTGGAGGAGTTCCTCAGGGAACCATCCCAGGCTCACGCATAGTGTCCCCTCAGTGCTGGTGGAGACAGCTGCTGGCGATAGCTGCTCGCAAAATGGGTAGTGTACACTAATCAATTTGGGCAATAAGAATATGGAGTTCACTCTATTGGCAAAGCCATCATCTTCCACATTTTAAGCTAATTAGCTAACACGGCCGTTAGATTTTAGGATGGATGGATGACAAACGAATAGAAATGTGTTCTGGTGAATTGAGAACTGTCATTATATAATTCATATGACCGTAAAGGTCCTAACAATCGGTAAGATTGAGAAATCCCAGTCATTCCTACAGAGTATATACTGTAGAAGTAAATATTTGGTTCCTCACTGTATCTTGCACATTCCCCTGCACCTCTGTATGTATTGATGTTGATGGATTTCTATTTGTTGCTTTTAGTGAATTGTTCTGTGTTTGTATTCAGTACTAATACTACAAACCAATTTAGTTTAGCAACTATTTAGTTGCTAAACTGACCAAGCTGTAAGTGCTGTAAGCTGTAAATTCACTATGATGAATGAACTCTAAACAAAAGGAATTCAATTGAGAAATGGTATGCACAAAATCACTTTTCCAAATTTTTTTTAAACAGTTATCACCATCATTGTTAATTTCACGTATCACTGAATGGCAATATTCCATGTCTGTACCCAGTAGCTCTCTGTCGTCACATAAGAAACATTTCACATAGTGTCTGCTAGAATATATTTAACAACATGGGTGGGGAACTATTCATTGTGGTATAATTGTAAATATATTCAAACCACAAAGATGAAAATGTGTGGCCGTTAATCACCTAGCGGCCATCTTGGTTCTAAACGCTGCACTGTTCCCCCCCACCCAGCTATCGTTTGGAACCAAAATGGTCGCGAGCGTGAATAAGGCCCATGATGTCTGGTGTAATCCGCTCTCAAGTATCCAACTCTAAAAAGGGACACTAACAGGCTTTCCTACCAAGCCTTGGTGTCTTGCCTGTTGAGCCAGTCCTGGTGGTGTGTAGTCTATTTCAGAACTGTGACATGTGAGCCAAGTAATATATAGGTACAGGTGTTTGTATGTGATTGTGTAATTATATTGTGTAACATAATTATATTTCACGTATGTACATACATGGTATCTGTGTCATTTCCCTTCTCTAGATCATGTGCAATGTCTCTTGTGGTGAAGTGATCATTGTTGGTCATATGCATGGTGGTGGAATTAAAAAATATATAATCACAGCTTACAGTTGCCCACAGGTTTTTTTTAAAGACTTTGTGTAAGGCTACACAATGTAGTAGAAAATGAAAGCCGAAAATGAAAGTGCGTATTTGTTGTAGTAATCCAACAAAAAGCCTGACTTCAATGTGACATATGACAGGGAGATTGAGATTGCCATGGCAAGCCACACACACTAGGGGCGTATGAAAAAAAAAAATAGATTGTCTGAATCAATTCTTCCAAAAATCGTTTAATAAAAAATACATAATCTTATACACACTTTACTCTGCTTTCATGCCATAATTTGTTAGCACACAGTGTACTAGAGTAGATCCTGAAATTAGTACCCCTGTGTACTGAATCAAGAATCGAATTGTGACCGCAAGAATCGGAATCAAAAGATACCGACGGTCTGTGCTGACATCGTCCTCAACAGTGCGCCGGGAACATCATAAATGCCGTCTGTCATCCCTCTGTTGTGGTCTGGAAATGGGACATGGAAACACGTGTTGAACAAGCGTGATGTTGTTAATTAAGGTTAGGGATGCACCGATATGACATTTATTGTTCGATACTGATACTGATACTATAGGTTGATACTGATACTGGTGTTGCTTATTTTTTATCATCAACAGTGGTCGTTTTTGCATGTAAAAACACAGCGGCATGGGACTATTTTTATTTAGTTCATATCGACCATTAATATTGTCCATTTTATCTACCAACACCGGACGATGGACTTTGGTGCATCCCTAATTAAGGTGTATGTAATTATATATATAAAAACTACTTTTCCATCTCACCCTGGTGGTCTCTAGCCCTCTTGTAGAAGACGGGGATGTCGTATGGGTTTTCCTCCTCAGTTGTCTCCTGGATTCTATGCTCTGATAAACATGTTTCTAAGTCAGTTCTGATTATTTAAATAGGCTAATAAACTGGTCTTCAAATGTGACGGTGGAACCATGAACGTTATACTCACTATGTACTGGTAAAACATCATAGTCCCCTTCCTCTCTCTCCCCTGCTCTCTCGTCCATGCTGAAACTATTAGATGGAGTATGAGCACTATGAAGTCTTGCACCTACAAAAAACAACAAACACCTTTTGTCATGATTTGTATTATGTAATTCAGTGAGATTGAATAATGCTTTGCCCACAAGGTTGTTTGTCTATTCTCTATTCACCTTACAATTAATTTTTGTATACTTCAATTACGTGTTTGGTGTTTTAATACAACGTACAATACAACACATCTGCCCAACAAACACCTGTTGCACGCCTAACCTTCCAAGAAGTGGAATCCATCTTAAGGAACTCCTTCTACTAGTATTTGAGTTTTCTGTTACTTTTCTGTGAAGGCCATCGATACAGTAACCGCAATAATGAACACGACTCACAGGCCGGTGGCGAGGTGTGCCGGTCGTCCGTTGCCTTGTATCCGTTCATCTCCTCGGGCGAAGGGGAGGCAGACGAGGTGTTCCTCTGTTCACAGCCCTCCTGAGAAGAGGTTCTCAGGGGTAATGAGTCTAGTGAGAATATCCCACAATAACATAATGCAGACATGTTCATCAGTCTAATACTTGTTAAAATGCGTTGTCTTACCATTGTGTCCTTCCTTTTCTTTAGAAAGCTCTCAAAAAATAACTTTGTTTCATTTGTTGACATTATCCACTTGAAATACCAGCTCAGTATTCAGTTATAGTTAGTTTTGTTATACCAGCCGCAATTGTCGACTTCCTAAATAGCTACAAAGCAGTCATTGCCCATTCACTGACACTCACTTCTCTATTCTGGTCCATAACAGTACCCAGTAGTTACACATTCGACAGTAGTTACACATACGTAGGCCTAATAAGAACCTGAGGGGCCATCTTGGCTCCATGGTTAATCAATCAGCACAAATTCTGCGACGCACAATAAAATACACAAGGCAGTATAAGATCACACGCACACATATTTATTGTACCATTATTGTAAATGCTGGAAAAGTCAAGAATAAACAGTTCCATAGTTTTAAGGTGGGGGGGGGGGGGAAGGGATTTGATCACCATTGTATAGAATAACATATTTCAGCTTTGCTGTGTGTCCAAGTTA
>OOFB01037039.1:48991-84851 GCA_900323305.1 Trachyrincus murrayi
CATCTAAGACTTAAATGATCTTAGATCAATTTCAAAATGTGTTAACATGGTGCTTTTACACAACAGTACGACTGTACGACTTCAGAACTGTAGGACACACACACACACACACACACACACACACACACACACACACACACACACACACACACACACACACACACACACACCTTGTAGACCTTGGCACAGTATTCAAATGAGCGGGGGTTGTTGACATCATACACCAGGCAGACCACGTCACATGATAGGTCCGCCTCCACGGGCCCCAGGAAGTCAAACTCTGGCATCACCTCATGCAGCTGGCAGGACGAAAGGTAAAGAAGACACATTAGAAAACATCATTGTCCATCAATAGTAAACAAACAATACAATAACAAACAAGAACAAAAGTGCAAGGAGATGAAATGCGATATGGAGAATTGTCTTTTCTTGAAGGTGTTTTTTCTGGCGATGGAGACTTTGTAACTGTGACCTGACAGGACGAGGTTCAAATCAGTTGTGTAGGGGGTGAGAAGGGTCATGTCTGTTGAGTGACTTTCCTTTCAACGCTGAATAATCATTTAGTGTCCTTGCAATAAAACATACACACGACACTCAAATAAATAAAGAGAGCGAGACATTTAGAGAGGAGAGCTTATGCAACACTAATCCAGACTACATGTGATGATTCCCGTGGGGATAGGAGAGCGGCGCTTACCAGAAGGTATTTCTCCTGTCCATAGACGTACGTGGTGCTGATGGCATACAGCGACTTGTGGTCCTCCCTGATCATCCTCTGTCGCTGGAGATATAAAGACAAGTCCGTCATGTACATGCATTGATGCCTAACCCGCTGTCAAGGCTGGGTAAATCAAACTCATTAAATGGAATGCAGATTCAAATTAACCAAGTGAATGCGCATAATAACTAAATGCAATGTCATTCTTGCCCCTTTGATACATTTGTGTGAAAGGTCGATTATAGACTCTATGTATTTAGAGAGATCACATCAGGTAAAAATTCCTGATTACTAGACTTGCCATTTTTCACTCCATTTTAAAAAGCAAGGTTGTAGAGTCCTAATATAAGTTCTAATATATAATGTACAAATCACAATGTTTGCACTTTAATCCTGCCTCTTCACAGCGACAGGAGGCTTTCACATGCTGGCACATTCTAGTCGCCATCTTGACGCTTGTTCACCATTATATACAGCAGGGGTACTCAAAGTCCGGACTCCGGTCCGAATCCGGACCGAACCACAACTGTCTCCGGACTCTGAGCAAATTATACTTTTCATGTATTTTCTGCGAGACATCGCCGCGACGCAATGCGTCAAAATTCTCTGTATGTAAATGTAAATCTCCGCTTTCTCCACTGCAAGCAGCGCTCCGCTTGTCCAACTGCTCCTCTGTCTGTGATAGGACGTCTACTCCAGCGGTCCGCAACCACCCCCCCCGCTGTCAACTCTAGGAGTCTTTCCTGGACCTTTGACTTATTGAAAGTTTTCTTTGCGGACCTTCAAGATTTGTATTTGAGCACCCCTGATATACAGTATATACGTTGAAAACAGTTTGCGGCATTGTTGCATTGCGTGCGCGCGAAGGATTAGGACAAGCCATGGAGAAGCATGTTGAGGCCTTTAGTAGGCTCTAGTGAAAGCGGGCGCCCAAGGGGTCTGGTTCTCCTCCACTCACCTGCAGGTTGCGGCCCAGGAAGGCCTGCAGGAAGCCGCTCTTGCCACTCCCCTGCGTCCCCACCACGTTGCAGCGGAACACGCTGCGCTGTGTCTGCTTCTTCTGCAGGTCGATGCGCTTGTTCCGCGTCACTGAGGAGACAAGACGCATTTTATCATTACATAGTAGGGTTGCCAACTCTCCCATGCAGGAGATTTCTTATTTAAATGTTTCAAAAATGGGACAAAATCCTATTCCTCCAAAATCTGAGCGAAAGTATATCATGCGCAGGCACGCGGTTGTGTTGCTGCATCAGAATATCACTGTCCGGCTTTGTCCTCAAGCACGAGCAACTACCTCCCTTGACAAAACAAATAGCCAATCAAAAATGAGCGAACATGACGCACAGCGGAGATATGTCGGTCTCAATAAAGTAAGTAGTTAAAAGTCAAGTCGCAATGTCCTCATTACACGAGGACGTAAGAAATGCAAGTCAGTATGCACTGACTTGCATTTGTTATACGGTCATGAATAACAGATGTAGACCGGAGCGGACTGGCCATCTGTGAGTTCTGGAGAATTACAGAACAACAGGTAGTTTCAGGACGGCCGCCGGCATTGCCCATTCCGCAGCAATTCGCATTGAATTGAATTGATAAATGAATTGATACCGAAAAAAATCTCCCGGAATAGAATCACTGAGTTGGCAACACTAATAGTACCCCATTTACATTTGTCATTTTGCGTTTTGCATTTGGAGTGAAATGCTGCACGATCAGGCTTAAAAAAACTAAACAAATGGACAGAGTGCAGAGTAGCTATAGCTATAAATAGAGTCGGAACACAAGGTTAGTAGAATTTTATTACATTTTTCTGTTGCCAGTTTCAAGTAGTTTCCAAGTGCTAAAATTCGCGTTGTCTGAATGATTCCCATTATGTAAACTGTAATAGGAATAGTGACATTTCCGATTTGGTTTTCCTTTTTCAGACCCCTACTGGGGTCTGGAAGGTGGGCGTGGCCTCTCACCTGTCATGGCAGCAGCTTGAGACTCCTGCTCGTAGATGATGGAGTAGCCCAGATAGCCCAGGTACTCGAGACTGCGCTGCACGTCCAGGTACGTTGTTAACCTGTCAGGAAGAACAGCCATGAGCAATGCAAAGAGCGGACGGGTGGCAGTGGAAACTACCAATTCTGATTTAGTCGACTTTTTTATCCATTTGAATCAATATAATTAACAAGCTGGTAGGGGTTAGGCATCTTGTATCGAGATGCCTACAGATAGACTGGTATTATATGTGCCTGCGTGCGTGAGTGAGTGTGAGTCAGTGAGTGAGAGAGAGTGTGAGTGAGTTAGTGTAAGAGTGTGTGTGAGAGTGAGTGAGAGTGTTTCTAACGTACGTCCACTGAGAGAGGTATCCCTGGTAGGTGATCCAGCCCTTGTCGTTGGTGCAGACTGTGTTGTTGACATCCGGACCCCAGGGCATGTAGGGGAACACCTTGAACAGGTCCTTCACCTCTTCAGGTGACAGGGCGCAGTCGCGGTCCTGGGGAAACAATGGGACGAATCATGGCTAATCATCATCAATATTCATGTTTTCCTTTCCTAACTTTGGTTTGGTAACTTCGACAAATAGGTGAGATTTTGTTTCTCCGTCACACTCACTTTGTCGTGCTTGTCGAACACACTCTGGAGGAACAGGTAAGCGTTGTGGTTGAGCTCTGTGGTACAGTCTGGGGGGATCTTTATCCTGGACAGACAAATACAAAGATATCAAATCACAGCAGAAGAACGGCCATAGTAGCACAGCTGCAGACAAGGGCTGAGTTTGTGTCCAACTGGGGAAGTAGACAGAGCCAAGACAAGTGAATAAAGTACAATCTGCTTCCAGAGTATATTATGGCGTGGATTTATACGGGCAGAATTATATCCCTCACTGCATCCCAATCCTGTGGCTGTTCATTCAATTCTGGCCAGAATATTGCCATGCAGCCATTCATTCACTAACTAATAACTCTGGCTGCATCCCAATACTCGGACCATTCCTTTTCTTTAAAAAGGTGGCCACTGGCGGTTGGGCTTTTTAATGAGATTCAGCTACTGGTGTGGATCCTGCCAATGGAGCCTCCCTCTCTACTGCCCTTGTGGCTCCTTTTCCCTGGCTCTTTGTGTTAAGAACAGCGGGGACTCACAAGGGGAACAGGTACTCCTGGGTGAGCTCCAGATCATCGTCGTAGCCAAACCGCCGGAGAACCGTCCAGGTGGTCTCGTGCCGGCCCCTCTGGATGAAGAGCGTGTGCAGGAACAGGAAGCCTGCAGCCATGGACCAATCAGAGATGAGTAGAATGAGCAGGTGAGAGGGCCGTTATAGCTAACATTGATACGTTTTGTGGATCTAGAAATATTTTCTGTATTTCATTTTTTTAAATTCCTACTACTGTCTGGTGCTTTCTGTGGTAACACAGAAACATTTTCCATCTGGAATTAACAAATAAAATCTTATCTTCAAAGAAAAATAGCTAATATAATAGCTAATGAGTATAATAGCTAATGAGTGGATGAAAAGAGAGGAGGAACAGGACGAAGAAGGTTGACGGACCTTTCAGTGTGAGTCCGTTGTCCTGGACGCCATCAGTCATGTTCCTCCTCACCACGTTCTTCACGTCCTCCAACGCCTGGGGCGCCAGCGGCGTGTTGAAGCATGTCCTCTATACACACACACACACACACACACACACACACACACACACACACACACACACACACACACACACACACACACACACACACACACACACACACACACACACACACACACACACACACACACACACTAATTCTGAGGCGACATAAACATCACGTTCATGTATAAGACAGACCAAAACACATTACTTCTATAGCCAGTGTGTGACCTGGCAAGTGCATCATTAGGAAAACTGTGAAGTGAACCAACGGGGACAAACTAGTGTGGATTTGTGTGGACAAAACCAAATGAACCCTTCTCTTTAGCCAATAGTGAAATGTTTGTTATGTAGCAGACACTCCCCTAACAGTTTGACTTTAGACGATCTATTGGCTCATAAAATACAGTTTGTCAGAAATGCAAAAGAGCAGACCTGAAAGAAATTGAGTTCATTGTCGTTGAGGATGCCGTCGTTGTCCAGGTCGGACACCTTAAAGATCCGTGTTAAGGCCTTCACACAGGAAGGCTTCATCTGAAACACAGGAAGGCATTCGTTTAGTCGCACAGTAGAGTAGACAACAACCTGAAATGTAAAAGTGATGCAACAAGATAGAAAAGGTCAATTTTTACATGAACCACATTGCAGGCCTTCACATGGTCTTAATGCTATTTGCCCATATCTTAATACAAATGTACATTTTTGTTACACGTTTATGGACACATTACATTTCTACACCCACAAAACAATTACAATCCATTTAATGGGTGTAACCGTAATTACCACCTTCCGAGTGGGAAACCGCGTTCACGCCACCCTCAAAGTTCTATTCCCGAGTCAGAGCTTTTGGAACTTTCAGACAGGTCCGATATCTGCGACTTGGGCAGAACTGATTGGATCAAGATGGCGTCAAATTAAAGTCAGTGTAAAGTCAAAATAAATATGTGTTTAGAGTTTGTCACACCACAGAAAAATGGGTTATTAACTACCCAGCCAAATTTGAATGATTAAACAAATCGCCATGTATATAAAAACGACTTTAAGCAATATTACACAAGAGGGTGAATGCGGAATCCATTTCAGTTCCCCCACCCGGCTAGCGTTTAGAACCAAGATGGGCACTAGCCGGTGAATAAGGCCCATAGGTACACTCTGGAGCCACCTCCTCCTCCTCCTCTCACCTCCTTCTCCTCTGGACAGTAGAGGGGTCCAGTAGGGTGGAGTACAGCCTTCTGGGCATAGTAGAACAGCTCAGAGATGTTCTTCAGGTTCTTGGCAGAACACTGAGGGAGAGAGAAGCACAGGAACGTTGTGTAAAGTGTAAATGTTGTGTAAAGAGAAGAAAAGACTGTAAATACTTCAAGGATTTGTTGTTAGTGTTGCAGTATGTTAAGAATCCGCAAAAAACCCCAGCAAAATGAAAAGATGGAATTTCAATCCCAAGTTTCAATCAGTGGAATTTTACAGTGAAATACAGGCAATGTGTTTCGACCTACGTGCGTGTGTGAGTGTTTCAGTGCATGCGTGTGTATGAGTGTGTGTTTGTGTACAAGTGTGTGTGTGTGTGTGTGTGTGTGTGTGTGTATGTATGACTGCGTGTGTGTGTATGACTGCGTGTGTGAGTATGTGTGTATGAGTGTGTGTTCGTGTACGAGTGCGTGTGTATGAGTGCATGTGTGTGCATGCTTATGGTAGCTTGGAAACTGATCCGGCTGGCCAGTGGTACGTGAGCAAGCATCACATGACTGAGATTTGAACAGAACCAGCGTTGGAACTTCCTCTGTGAGATCTTACGTGTATCAAACCCTTTTAGTGGGCCAGGTGGTCTGCTGCTCGTACAGTGTGATTGGTGTAACTCTTACATGACCAGCAATGTGTGTAGCCTTGAGGCCCGGCACTGGCACTAGAAGTCCCTCAGCACAGGCTGTGGGAAACCCCCTCAAGCACTGGCGTTGCTTAACCATACCTTCCTATGGAGGCTTCTGCCAAATCAACATAGCTTCATCAACGCTCTGCTCATACAGGAACTATTACTACTTTGAACTTTGACCAAGTTTTGCTTTCTAACTTTGTATTTAAAAGAGCTATAGAAGTATAGGACCAGACATTATTGACTCAATTATTGACCACGGGGAGGACTCGGAAGTGCGTTGTGTGGAGGAAGAGAAAGTAAATACATTGACTCTCTGGAGCTTTTAGGTGAGCTGCTTTGTCACACAGTGCTTCTTAATATAACACAGTACCCCCTAATGAGTTCACTCTGAGGCATCCATGGCATGTTGATGGAAGAGGGCGAGAGAAAAAAACAACTTGCAGCCCACTCTTCTCATGTGTGGTAGCACAATGGTGGACCTAGCTCCACACTCTGCAGTATCCCTCCCCATCTTCAGAAAATATCTCAAGACCCATCTCTTCTTGGAATATCTCATCAACTTGGTTAAAGCCGTTTAGAAGATATCTTGCTCTGTTGCAATGCTCCAGTTCTTACTATGCACTTGACTATCAATATAAATCAATATTATTTTATAATAGAAAATAAATTAAATCTATATAGATACATACACACTAACCTCATGCTGATTGCTATAGCTACTCTGCACAGTTGAAATTTGATCGTCCAGCACTTACAATTTTTGTGGTTGTTCCAATATCAATTGTATGCTTTGATCTCAGCATAACCTCCAAGTTGCTCAGGATAAATGTGAACAAATGTGAACAAACATATGTGTGCATTGATGATTTGTCTCCCTCACCTCGACGCAGGTCTCAATGTCCTGGTACTGGTTCATGATGGGCAGGATGGTTTCCATACTGCTGTGTTCCACCAGGTCCGACTTGTTGCCCACAAGAATCAATGGAACCCTGAGGAAATAAAATAAATTAATATGGAAAGAATGCCTAGTTTATTATTAATAGTGAGGCACGATTTGGTTTGTGGAGCTTTTCAAGGACATTTTACTAACCGGGA
Source organism: Trachyrincus murrayi (assembly GCA_900323305.1). NCBI lineage: Eukaryota > Metazoa > Chordata > Actinopteri > Gadiformes > Macrouridae > Trachyrincus > Trachyrincus murrayi. The sequence continues at coordinate 56,295 of OOFB01037039.1, forward strand.
CAGGGTCCATACAACACAAACCGATAAAATGGCTTTGGCAGATATTACATTGGCACATTATATCCAATCTTAGCACACCTCAGTGTGTCAGTACTAGCTACTATGCTGGCCCAGCTTACAGAACAGACTGAAGACATATGAAAGAATCACATGTTGTAATATGCACCCTACTGACTGCTTAATATGCTGGCTCCACATGGGTAATATTGTCTGTTCACACACACACACACACACACACACACACACACACACACACACACACACACACACACACACACACACACACACACACACACACACACACACACACACACACACACACCTGCTGTCCTTGTCTGTTCTGTCATTTATGAGGGGAATCCAATGGCTGGTCACCTAGGCAGGGGAATACATAAAACAAAAATCAGGCACAAACATGTCACCCAACCAGACACAACACAGTGAGAGGCCATCGCAAAATACTCACCTTCTCAATGGACTTCTTGTTGTTGACGGAATACACTATGCAGATAACATTTGCCTGCAAAGACAATTAGTTAAAAGTTTGCCGGAGCAGAGAAACAACAGGTGTACAAATAACAAGAGCTATGAAGCAGAGTGAAGTTGGGGTTTTTAAGAGTTGGAACAAACAAACCTTGGATATTTCTTGATAGAGCTGCTCATCTGACTGCTCGGCCTCTGCAGGATTATAAATGTATGTATGTAGCATGTGTGTAACAGGTTACACATACCGCCATTTCATATGGTTCTTTTATTCACCGATATTGTATTGAACAGTGTAGAACAGAAGTGGATGCCTTTTACTTACAATATGAATACGCATTAGTATACAAAATTATATAATGATGCCTTCTACCAATATTATGCAACTTTCAAAGATTTTGTTTCAATAAAGAAAAGTGAGTGTGCATAAGCAAGACAACCCATCCATCTGTTAAAAGCACTGCTTGGACAACCAGAAGCACAGCTGACCTGAGTAGTCCACTATGTGTGTGGGGACCCTCTCCGGTGTGACGTCGGCTGGAATAGTGATCTCCTCAGCTCGAAGGGGAACCTACACCATGATGGAAAATAACAGTGATCCATCAACTTCAGAGCAGTTCAACAGTGATAAGGCCAGGTGTTGTACTGTATGTATTTGGCTAGCCACATACAACTCTGATGCACACTGGATATGTGTAGCATAACATAAGTTAAAATGTGTTACACGAGGGAGACTATGGTTTATGCAATCATGTCTTTCCAGTTGCAGCAACATGCGGTTATATATAATATTAGTGTGCATGTGAATGATTCAGCAAATCTTTCTGCATGTATGTATATACAGTATGTCCATTAGGCTTGAGCTGAAACATTCAATATGCAAGAGGGTATTTTATTTATCATCATCTCATGGTCTGGTGACGCATACCTCATCAGGAAACTCCTCGCTGACCAGGGACATGATCAGCGAAGTCTTCCCTACCTTGGCTGCAGGGAAGTAGAGGAAAAGAAACACACATGAGTGTATCGGATTAAAACCTCGACTCAACGTGGGCAAAGATCAGGGTGGTAACTGCTGTAGCCAAGTAGGCATATCAAGTGTTGGAATTCCAGCACTTTATTGAGGCCACAACAGAACAGAGCTGCAGAAAAGGACTTGCCTTTAACACTAAATAACCAATAGGGCGGACAGTGTTAAATCTCTTTCTTTTAACCTTGTTTCTGTTTTTGCTATAAGAACAAGCAACTAAACCACGACTAAAATCAAACATTCACACTATTGACTCCAAATGTATAACATTAACTTCTCATTTCAGTCCTTCAGTGCATATCTAATGGACATTTTCCATAGTTATACGCGTTGTCTTTATATCCATGATATGATATATCCATGATAGCAACTAGGAATGCAGTATCAATGCTGGGACGAATGTCCTACCTACATGACATCCTAGGATAGCAAGGATACCTGGGAAAATTACGTTTTGCTCTCAGAATGAAGCATTCGCCAGGCGGCTTGGACATTTGGTTAAAAAGGTTAATGGTGAAGTATCCAACAACACACCAGTGCATGTCAAATGACTGTTTCCTCGGCTGCAGTGCTATAAACCTGCTTAACAGGGCTGTTAGCATCTCGCTAGCAACCTAGCCCATCAGTCCTTCAACAACCTAGGGATTTGTGAAGATTTGCCACTTACGTTCCCCGACGAGTAGTATCCGCACGTCCTTCCTCATATTTGAGTTGCCTTTATTTGAAGACTAGTATCTTTATGTGTCATCTATTGTTTTAGATGCAAGTGATTTGTCTATGTCAGGCCTGCGCAGTGCACTCCTGGCGCTGTCAAACTCTCCGCGCCTTTGTAGGACAAAACGGTCGGACAAATTATTTCTTCAGTTGTGTTTACTATGTAGTTTATTTTTCTTTCGGCGAGTTATCTGCCCAATAGCCACAACGTTTTTGAAGCTAGTCATAGGACATATACCTATTTTACCCGGTTATGTTACTTTTCTTGTAACATTTCGCAGTAAATGTTACTAGCACGCCTGACCTCCGGTACCCGGCAAATACAACAAGCCCTAGAGGACAAACTTCCATCGAAATATAAAACGCACTCCAGCGCTCTCTGGAGTCAGAGTCAGTAACTGCAGGTTCACAGCATTTGTACATGGGATAAACAGGCTATGAAATGCTAATTGAAATAACCAATATGCAAACCATATTAATATGTATTTATAACATTTCATCACAGTGCAAATAATGACATGGCATATATCTTAAATAAAAAATAAGAGCACTGTGTAATACTTCTATTCAAATATGCTAATATTTAACATGAAATAATAAAACAGTGGCATGTAGTCTAGTTTGATTTGGGTGTGTGCGTACATATGTTTACAGTTGATTGTATAAATGTCATTATGTTTCATTGTCACTCCCCAACATTTTGGTAGTAGTTGTTCAACTTTGTTTTCAATTAAATCCATATCATGATACCACGTCCACTCGAGAGAAGTGGTGGAGCCAGGTGCATCTGCAGTGATGCCGACAGCAGCATAGTGTCTGCTAGCTGTCTCTTGACTGTGGCTTGGGTTGCAAAAGGGGTGCAGACCTCGTGCAGCTCATCTTTTCCTTCTTCGAATGTTCGCCTCAACTGAAACAAGAATTGTGACATCACACAATGTGTGTGCATGAATTCCTCTCTTTCTCAGCATTACCCGTGTTTTTAGAATTTAGTTATAATAGTATATATATATATATATATATATATATATAACATACTCATTAGTAGATTGCAGTGAGTGACATGTTGTCATAAGGATTTACCTTTCCACCAACATTTGAGGTAACTGGACTCAGTACCCAGAGCAAAAATAAAATTAAAATAAACACTTCTCTTCATCAATCAATTCTTAATAGACCTGCCCACAAACCGCTTATTGGAGTGACTGTCTGGAATAATTGTGTGCAAACCCATGTCCAAATCTTCCTTTCCTTGATGTTTCGCAACCCACAGCAGTGTACATTGTGTAAATTTTTTAAACTAGGCAGTTGGGAGCCAAGATGGCTCCCATCAGCTTCACAACTCAACTCTATAATAACGGGTGTTAATACGACTCATCTCTTGTGGCTTACCGGTGTAGTCCTGAGGCACCATGGGCCGGGAGAACAACTGTCTGAAGGCCTCCAGCCACTGCTTCTGCTCCCGCTCCTGCTCACACATGAACACAAACTCCCTTTGAGGCGTCTCCAGCTGAATACCGCACTTCCACTTATTCCCGCGAGTGCTCTTCGGAGCGAACTCCTGCGCCGCGTAGCCGTTCCTCGCCGTTCCGATGAAAACGGCGCCCAGTTCCTCAGCGTCCTGCCGTCAGAATCAAATCAAAATCAGAATCAAATGGAAAGCACAACAGGGGACATGGGGGATGAGAATGAAGCGGTGGGGTGAGGAGAAGTCTTGGTGTGTGTGTGTGTGTGGGGGGGGGGGGGGGGGGGGGGGGGGGGGGGGGGAGTGACAGAGGGGTTGTCCTCACCAAGTGGCCTTTGTAGTAAAGCAGCTTCCTGTCCTGAGAGTCCAAGCAGAACCACCTCTTCTTGAACGACTCCCGTTGCTGTTCAGAATGGAGATGTGTTGGTTTTTTTGTGTGTGCGTGTGTGTGTGTGTGTGTGTGTGTGTGTGTGTGTAGACCTATTTTCCACTTCTTCTGAACATAAACATGCATGCAGAGTTCTGTGGAACACATACATTCTCAAACATAGGGGGCAGGATAGTCTAGCAGTTAGGGTTCAACTCCCAGCCGAAAGGTTAGGGGTCAAACCCTAATGTCCACCTTATCCATTATCCCCTACCGGCTCATTAATAAAAGTGTGTTTAAGTAATAATGTATGCTTATGTGTGTAGGCCAATGTCCCACATAATACATGTACATGTATGCAAATGCATGTTTATGGCTATAGGCCTATTTTCCATATTTTGTAATTGGGGCAGGCTTCCATGGTACATCAAACGGCTAAATGGTAGGCTACTCTACATGTGTTTATCCATGGATGTATCAACCTACCATTGGTCCAGTCTTCTCCATGTAGCCCTCCTTCAGGTAGTTTCTAGTTATTTTGGGTATTAGCTGGGAGAAAGGCAACATCGTCAGCACTTAAGCTCCAAAACATGGGAAACATTGGGAAACAATGGTTTCCCAATGTTGAGAATGTTGAGAATGTTTACATTCTCAAGTTATTCCTTTGTTATTGTTGTTCGATTCCTCATAATTCTAATTATTTCCTTATTTTAACAAAGGTGGCAGTTGAACATTTGAGCATCTGACAATTTCAATTCTGACTCAGACATATTATTATATATAACATTCACTTTAGACACATTACATAATTTTTTATAGTCAAAACATGCATTCAAATACTTGAATGCAGTATTAATGTAGTAACCCGATTATGCATGAATTACTTCATGGATTCACTGGATAATATATTGAGGAAACTGCATGATATTTTTTGACTGTTACTGGTTCTTTCAGCACAATAGTCACCGGTTGTCATGGCATCTGTAAGACGGTAACAGTATCTCACAAGACAAGACATTGTCGGCCGCCTACCTCCTCGTCGCTGCCAGTGGGGTAGGCCGTCCTCAGGTAGGCGTAGCGAGCAGCGCGGATGGCGTTGAACCACGTGACAATCTCCTGGGAATCAAAAATAACAACAAATGAACATAACATGCAGAGACCTATCACACAGAGGGGTGGGGATTGGATGATCCACAGAAAAACCACATGCGTTTAGTCTTATGGTAATCTGGGATCCAGCAGTCCTACTATGTTATAGCAGAACTTCTGGGGGGAGATGGCACAGAGCCTGGGCCGGAAACCAAAAACTGCAAGGGGCAGAGTTATGCCTGGTTTCCTGTTTCGTTACGGAGATATTCTACTGAAGAAAACTCATTGTGTGAGTGCATTTCTACAGTGGTACATGGTGTTGATTTGAAATCTTTACAGACACTTTTTTTACAGTTTACTACTGCTGGCCGAGTTTGTGTTCGCCAATTACGCGCTTACAGATCCCCGCCTCCAGCAACACGATTGGTCTAAACAAATATGAAGCGAAAGAAAGTTAAACGCCCCGTTCACCCAGATCTGAGCTCGTCTGCCATCAAGTCCTATAGTCTCTCTTCACATATGAACGTCGTGCAGGGCCTGACCTCGGGGCTCTCGTGGTAAACAAAGACGTTTCTTGTGACCATTTCCTTCAGGTAGGTCAGCTGCAGGCCATGGGCGTGGCCGATCTTCTCCGGTTGAAATGTGGCATTCAGATGCTTGATGGGGATCACGGCCTTGGGGCCTTTGGACTCCTGAAGGGTGAATAATAGAAAATCACTGTTGAGGGAATTGTATTGCAACGATCAGGTTATTTGTCATTGGTTACTCATTTTGGAACAGAGGTCCACTGGGTTATATCTGATCGATGCCTGGACTCTGAACTGAATTGAATTGAAAGAAGTGAATTGTCCACCATATGCATATATACTGTATCACTTATGTACACAAACACACATGCACACTTATGGGAATAGGACTTAAGTTGCACTCACGTCAACCTTGTTGTAGTAAACTAGAGTAAATTCACGCTCTGACAGCACAAACTTCCTCTTCAGAAACTGAGAATTCTCCTTCCCTTTTTTCCACAACATCCCTTCATAGAAACCTGGTGGCAACCCAAGGGAAGTATAGTCAGACACCTATTTGTTCAATGTCTGTAGATGTTGTGGTCACGGGCAAAGGCTTACTGCTTGGTGTGAGTGTGTATGAGGAAATGCACTCTTCATACTATAGTTGTCAAAGGATTAGAGCAGTTTGATACATGAAGAAGGCACCTGTTGGGCAGCATGACTTTACCTGTGGTATAGGAGACTGGAGGGTACTTGGTTTTCCCTGTGAATTCCATCCTGTCATATTTTGCTCTTATCCACTCCTCTCTCAGGACACTAGACATAGGCAAAAGTTAGACATACGCTAGCTCGATATATAACTTAGTTTTATGATAGACTTTCAGTTCTATAGAGCTGGGCATGAAACTAATGTTCTTCACCAATCGTTTAGGTCACCGTCGTAGAATTTTAGAACCCTATATTGACTCAAAACGTTAGCCAACTTCTGCATGCGGTAGTGATAGGGGCAGTGCAATTTCACTCTAGGCTCTACTCTGTGCCATTTCCCTCGTCTCTTCTTTAGTAGGAAGCCTACTTCACGTTCACTTCAACAGCTAGTCAAGCAGGGTTCACGGAGAACAGAAGAGTGATTGTTGCCATTTACGAGGAGACAGTGCATCGATAGAAACGTAAGGTAACCATCCTGGAATTATACTTACGCACAGTCGTGCTGCTGTGGCTGATAGTAGTAGGGTGGTACACTTTTCTCATAGTGATCTTTAGAAACTGCGTTGCCTCGAGATTTCATGAGCTTCAGTCAGTCCAGGTCGAGAAAAGGGAACATACAAGAATTGAATTGCCTCATTTGGATAAATGGGTGTAGGCCTATAAATGCAGTAATAAGCAAAATATGTGATCACTGAGGATATATGAGCATACACAGCAATGTTTACCAATTACCTCCACCAATTCATCCTCCCAAAAGTCCAGCCTAATTGATTTGACGCGACTCGACAGGCTGCGGTGGACACCAGAGCATTGGAGACACACGAACACCCCCAGTTTAAAAGAGGCCCAGTCTGAATCTAAGGTATTAAAAGCGAGAAGTTTGTAAAGTTAGATATACAGGGTTAATTACGTCCAGTGAAATTTATAATGAATCTGAATAATGGATATCTTACCAGACGCGCCGCAATCAGCGCATCGACTGTTCGCTGGCTGTTTGACAATTTCCAGTAAAATCTTATTGTTTCGCGCGTTTGCCATTGTATTTTAAAGACTGAGCGATCTGTATTGTCGAATGGGCTTGTAAATCAACATGATCGGCTGATAATTTCAATGTTTCTAAAACCAAGTTGCCGACTTTGTCTACATCGAAATACTGGAGGAATTACAACAGACGCGTGTCACAATAATTACCCTCGCGTGTGTTAATAGACCGCCCACTTTGTAGTACAGGCATTATACGACACGACCCCGCACAACAGAAACTCGTTCAACTGTTGTAGTCTCATAAATATGTCATTTATAACATATAAAAAGTCCTACGAAATCCATTTGGTGTAATGTATTGAAAAATACTGAAATCGGTGATGCCACAATTTCCCATTGCCGCCCATGTTAAAAACATGATTTATGCATTCTTGTCCACAAAAGGGTTCAGTACTGTCCACTATCAACCAGAAACTGTGTTTTACATGAGACATGGAGTTGGATGCAGTACAGTGCATGTGCAAAATGAAATTCTTAATTCCGATGTATAAGCCGGTCAAAAAGACCCGGTGGGTTTGTTTTCTTGCAATATCTTTGTAATGAAAAGTTTTTATCATTTCATATTCCAGGTATAACTCAAAAAACCTGTTTTTGATATCAGACCATTTACATTTTTAATTGACCTTTTATACTTTTTAAGAAATCTTATTTTTTTATTACTACCCCAAGCTTCCATAAGTGGGTCAAAAGTGACCTGCATGCATTTAATCTCATTCTTATCAACTGCAACTGTATGAAAGTATGAAAACCAGTCAGTAGTGGCCTCACAAGAAGCTCACGCAGCTGCAACGTTTGACATGGCTGCTCTCCATGCCAGCTTGCGCTGAAGTCAACAATGCCATGCAAGAGCTGACAGGGGTGAACCACAACACTGGCAAGCAGAACAAGGACATGACAGATGCAAGACAAGCACGTGACATGAAGGACACACTCACAGTTCTGAACTATCTCCAAGAAAGACACCCCTTCTGCCCGGATCCAAGCTTGCGCAGTGTCTCGACTAGGGTCCCTGCGCACCCTTCTGTGAACATTGATATGGCGAAGGCCATCAGAAACATGTCAGCATGGATGGACAGACTACTGCCCAGTACACATTTAAGAAGAGGGATCAGGCAATCAGGCAAATGAGTACAAAATCCTCAGTGAAGATCGATGGCGGAGTAGTGCAGGTGGATCCTCAACTACTTTTCCAGCGACTCACACAATTGCTGGACCTGGCATCAGTGTTCAAGTATGAGCTGTGTAGTCATCCTCCAGCGCTCTTTGAGCACTGCTTCGCACTGTGCACTGTGCTCATCGGTGATGATACAGATCTGCTCATCCTCCTCATCTACCACGCCGACCTCAAGTCACATGACCTCTTCTTCAAACCTGAGCCGAGGAAGAGCATGAAGAAGAGCACGAAAAAGAGCATGAAGAAGAGCATAAAGAAGCCACGCATCTGGAACATCAAGGCCGTCAAGCAGCAGCTGGGTCCCAGTGTGTGCACTCATATCCTCATCATCCATGCAATAGCCGGGTGTGACACTACCTCCCGCCTTTATGGCATTGGGAAAGGAGCTCTCCTCGAGAAATTCACAACCAGCGGTGACTTCTGTGAGCAAGCTGCAGTGTTTGACATACAATCAGCTTCCACAGGAGACGTGTCAGCAGGAGAGAATGCTTTGCTGTGCCTGTACGATGGGAAGCCTGGGTAGGGACTCGACACCTTTATGAGAAGGTGACTACTAGCACTTCTCATGTACAGCCAGAGTCTGCCACCGAGGTCAACGCAAAGTACCAGTCTTCAAGTGTACTACCAGGTGCAGCAGTGGAAGGGAACCGTAGATGAACTCCTGCCAAACTGACGTACCACCAGCTCCAAAGGAACTCCTACGGGTCATCAGATGCACCTGCAAGACAGACTGCAGCAGTCTGAGGTGCACATGCACGATGCATGGCGTTTTATTATATATTTATTTATGTTGATTAGTGCCAATTTGGCAGTCACAAATATTTTGAAAGTAATATAAAAGTGCTATTCGAAGTGATATTTAAATACTTTTATTTTAAATGTATGTTAATCAATGCCAACATTTATATGGATTAGTAAATATTATTTTAGGAAGTAGATAAAGTGGAACCAGGGTATGGTTAGAAAACACCTTTGAAAAGTACTTTCCACCACTTGGATCTCTTAGGAGTGTATAGGCTATAGAGGAGACTTTTATGAGTAATAAACAGTCATTTTCGGTTGGAATTTGTGCAAGGTTCACCCATTTTCTCTCACAAAAAGCCTGTACTATTGGTAGTCTAAACTGTTTTGACTGGACCGATTGACCATACATTACTTACATCCACCTGAGAAAGTATGTTGATGTCAAAAAGTTATCAGTTTTTTAGTCAACTTTATTTAAAGAGTATAACATTGATATGGGTTTTTAATAGTTTTGATGTTTCACATTCAAACATCCTTTTTTACACTGACTATTTTACAGGTCACAATCTTACAAAATTATTTGACATATTAGCACCAGATCTGTTACTTGTTAAAAGTGTAAAACAACAAAACTAAAACATGAAAGATTTGACTTCAAACACAATACAAAACACTAATGTACAACACACACATCTATTATTCCATTATAAATTACCAATGTATACAAGTACTAAGACCAATTAGAATTGAAATTAGAACCAATTGAAAGCATCACATGGATGTCCTTTATTAGAAATTTAACATTTGTACAGTGAACTGTAACAGTTTAGCTTCATTTACAAAACAAAAAGTTTGGAAGTATACTCATTGGGCTGCACCAATTTCTTAAAAAACAAAAGAAACTAAATGAGGATAGTCTGCAAATATTGTGATGATTGAATCCAGGCCTCCCCAATCACGAGACTGATTTGTCCGCCGGTCACGTGTCATTGGCTAGCTGGCGTTCTAGAACCCGGCACACTAAATAACATCTTCCTTCCCATGTACACTTGCACCTGATGCCAGCTAGAGAGGGAACAGAGCTCCAGAGATCCAGGCGTTCAGGGGAAGTCTCCAGCCAGGTGCTGCAGGGTGTCCCGGGGGATGCCCAGGTGGATAAGGTCCAGGTAGTGCAGAAACCTGAAGCAGAATAGAAGTAAAACTAATTAAAAAAAGAAAAAATACATTTCCTTCTGAAACCATGAGCTTGTGTGAGGTGTGTGTGTGTGTTGATGCATGCATTTAGGCTTCTTCTGCATGTGTTGCACTTCAACATACATGCATATAAAAAGCGACGTGTTTCAATTTCCTGGGTTTACTCATCAAACCACACTTGATATGCTAAATGTGGGTTCCTTTGAGTCACCACACGGCAGCCGAGATGGGCACTAAACCACTTCCTGCACAAAGAGACCGCTCTGTGCAAACAGCTAAGAACACACAAACACATCTTAGTCGACACAAAAATGGGAGATTTTCAGAGACAAAATTGTGGGTAATTGTGGATGGGCCAAATGTATATTTCTGAAAACAATTATATAAAATTGTGACACGGTCCAGACATCGGAGGCTGGCTAAATGGGTCTGGGCATGAATTGAAGGGACAAAAACACTTTTAATATGGGTGGACAGTGTTTTGAAAATGCCGTCGTAAGGACAGAAAACCTTTGACACTAAAACAGCGGTTTTACATTCAGCCGGCATAATGTGGACACACTAGATTACTATTTAGTTAGAGGGCTCACCTTCGTTTCACTTTCCCTTGTTTTTTAAGCTGCTCGGATCTGCAGATGGTGCGTAGGGTTGGGAGGTATTCCAGGGAGAGCTCGGGCCTGCTGCCCAGCGTACCAAACACGCCCCTGGACAGCAGACTGGCCGTCACCTCCGTGCACTTCTGGAGCAGCCTGGAACACAGAAACAATCAATAGTTTGGTTAAAAAGTGCATTTTTTCCATTAGATTTTTGGTGCTTTGATGTTATAGGTGTGTTAAGAACGTTTCTAAGAAGAAAAACATGATGAACTGAAGTGTAAAAATCTAGAAGTAAAGATATGTGAAGTAAAAGACCAGATTTAAAATGTAAAGATTATGAACATGTAAAGATTAAGACTCAAACTTTACAAATTTGGCAGTGAGAAAGTATCGATGCATCCCTAACATTTAAAAATGCAATCGGCACAACAGGAATTCTTATAAAAGTTACACATTCACCAAATAAACGTTATTAATGAACACAGCAGAGAAGACATGGACTCACTTGGGCTGGCAGGGTAGATGAGGAGTAAGGCTGAACCCTCTCTGGTGTGAAGTCACCGGGAGGCTGAGCTCCAGCACAGCCTGCTCCCCCAGCTCTCCTCCTCCCAGGGCCTGGGCCTCTCCCTGGGCCTTACTCACACCTGCCAGGCACCTCTGGAAGCTCAGGGCCTCTGCGGCAGCCTGGATCTCCACAGCCCGCTCCGCCTCCACCCTGCTGGCCCTGGGGCTCTCCAGCCTGGCCTCGTCCACCATGCCGTCCTTAACCTGCGCCCGGGGTCGTGCTCCGTACAGGCCCTGGCCTCGCCCTCTACCGCCCCCCTGCAGTGAGGGGGAGCAGGCGTCCATGTAGGACATGTCGTCCAAGAAGTCGCCGATGGCGGCGAGGCAGCCGGAGACCGGGCCGCTGATGTCTCTCTGCTGAGGGGTCAGAGGTTCCCTCCTCATCCTCAATGGAGGATGAAGGGCGTCCCGAGCCCCAGCTTCGCAGACACTCTCCCCCTCCTTCTCGCCCTGAGTGGTGAAGGCAGGCCTGGCAAGGGAGATGAAGTTGTCGTCGGAGTCAGAGTCCGAGTGCAACGGGTCTCTCTCGGCCAGCCTCTTGTGCTTCTTCATCCTCTGTGACACTTTGACCGGACTCCCGTCGTCCACCGCCTCGGCCAGCTGCAGGGCCTTGGGGTGGGGTGGCGGTGCCTCCAGACGTGGCCGGTCAGAGGAGGCGGTGGTGGTGGACGGGTCCACCGTCTGCAGGGGCGGGAGGGTGGACACTGGTAGCTGGGTGACGGGCAGCGGGAGGAGGCTGTGCATGTTGGAGTAGAGCAGGTCCACCCCCCGGCGCCTGCTGTCGGCCACCAGCTCCCAGCATGCAGCAGTCTCCTTCAGTGGACACAACACATTTGTTTTTTTGATTTGACTTTCATCAATACATATTGCTTCGAGGAACCGTTCTTCTTCTCATAGCCAATTTATATTTACAAAAAACATTTTGAAATGATGTTGGTTTGTTTTATTTAAAAACATATACATCATACTGCACCGTCCCTCAATTGTTACATTGTCATTACTGTCATTGGAGAAATATTGTGGAAAAATACTGACAGTAATAAAAAACGCATGATGATACTGTAGGTGGCATTAGCTCATGAATGGCTTTAGACTAAATGTAGGAAGCATAAAGAAAGAAAGTAACACAACAAGTGACTTAATAATAGAAAGTACATATTTGATTGTGTAGAACAGAAGCAACAGTATTATGAAACCCAGACGGTGGGATGGCTACAAATTGCAGACTGAAAACTGTATTTGCGTTAACATTAATGCAAAAAAATGTTTAGCTCGCATGCTATTTCTGTTATACCATTGCATGAGACCATTTCTGTTGGAATGCACCAGAGCCCTACTGGAATCAGTGATCACACTAACATGCACATGCACATCGGCACCACACATGTGCACCTCACACACACCTCAGCAGCACTGCTGAAGAAAATCGTAGGGGAAACACTGTATACCAGGGGTCGGCAATTAAGTTTGGCCTTGGGCCAAATTTTTCCCAAGCCATTACGTGGCGGGCCAGAACTAAAAACAACGGCTAATTTAATAAATGCGAGTCGTCCTTTTCCTCAATGAATGCGATAAAGACGTCCATATCACGGGATGGTCCATAGTATTGACAGCACCGTTGCAAACCGGCCAACGGGGGGGGGGGTGTCTATTAGCGATTTACTTTTCGTTGCAACCTTTGCAGAAAACCCAGTTTACAGCGCAGGTTCACAGCTATACATTCAATTGTGTAGGTAAAGTTGTCATGGAGATGACGGTACGCTGAATGTGATCGGACCAAAGCAGAGTACACGTCCTGTTACAGACAGTGGCAGTCGGACATGCGGAGCCCTGCTTGCATTGGAGAAAGCGGAGATTTACATTTACATACAGAGAATTTTGACGCATTGCGTCGCGGCGATGTCTCGCAGAAAATACATGAAAAGTATAATTTGCTCAGAGTCCGGAGACAGTTGTGGTTCGGTCCGAATCCGGACCGGAGTCCGGGGTTTGAGGACCCCTGCTTTAGGTGGTGGTAGTTTCTCTGCTTGGACATTATAGCTTAAATATATAGCCTATATGTGGGACTGTCGGTCTGATATTGTGTAAAAAAAATAAAATAAAATAAATAAAATAAAAATCATATTCTCAAAATAATCTGGCGGGCCAGATATTATTGCTGGCGGGCCAATTTTGGCCGGCGGGCCGCCTATTGCCAACCACTGCTGTATACTGTCAATGACTACAGAGATAGGTAAAGACTAGTCATTCAAGTCTGTCATTCTATAGCCCAGTTCTGGGAAATAGTTGGACCAACTCACTCCTATCCCGACCATCACCTCATGATTTCTACTGTCGACAATGTTTACATACATTTTTCTATCTACTACTCTTATTGTGCAAATAGACTTCTTTTTTTTAAAAATTGTTTTCAATATGTATCTCTCTTGTATTCTACTACAGTCCAGTACTTGCTGCTGTGCCACCCAAATTTCCTGCCTGGGATCAATAAAGTACTGTCTTGGCTTACTCTGAGCAGTTCCTGGACCCTCCCCTGGGGCTGGATGTTCAGCAGGCCCAGCATGCTCTCAGCACAGCACGTGTCCCGCAGAGGGAGGTCTGGTGGGCCACTGCCACCGCATGATGACACACCCAGTTGCTCCTTGTGTTTCGGTTCTGCTTTTGCGGATGAAACAGAAAAGTACACTAAATCAGGAAGACCGTTAGGAACTTAAACAGAAGTAGATGAGGTCATCGACAGCAGATATTTAGTCAGACCTGACATTTAGTCCTCGTTTTAAAGCCGTTTACTAAAACTCTCCAAATAACCTGTATATCCGTCTAATGTAGGATCATCCAGAATCCTCTGAGGACAGTACCATAGTAACTATGGAAGAATTTTATTATAACATATTGCAACATATTGCCATATATGCTATATTAAGTGTGGAAAAACACAGCCACTGGGTGGTGTCTCTCTTGTTGGATATCCTGTGCCACCATTTGGGAAGGACGTATGGGAAAAGGCAAACCAAGGTGACAAATCAAGGAAGTAAACCAAGGTAATAAACTAAGGTTCAAAGAAGGTACAAAGGCCAAGGGTTATCTACAGCCATATGGTAAAGGAGAAGGATGGATCTTGGGTACCATATGTTGATAATTAGTGGGGTTGTCGGCCTTAGAATGGTTTAGAACATACCTATAATGCATATGATTGGTTTGGAACATATACATACAATGCCTGTGATTGGTTTAAAATATAAGGGAGTAGTCCACAGAGATGAGCATACAAGTTGTATCCTGAGTCTAGTTGGGCAGCTTCTTTGCAAACCAGCTCAGGCTTTTGTATTGCTTGTTTCAAGTGATAATAAAAGTCTTTAACTTTAATACTTCGGCTTCTCGACCTCTCCTATTTTTTTGCTAAAGTTTTTAAGTGTTGTTATCCACAACAAGTAGACATTTGAACATTTTGTTTTCCAAAGTGATCCTGTCTAAACCACCAACCGCCGAGCTCCCAGAGAGAGAGACACACAGACTTACCAAGGCCATCTAATTGGTCTAGCTGTTTGGCTCTGTGGCGCCCCCCAGTGCTGCGGGTCCAGAACTGCAGTTGCAGCAGGCTCTGTCTGATGTCACAGCTGTTGAGGCTGAGCAAGGTGGACACATCCTGGGGGTCTGTCCTCGTGTCCTCCGTCAGGCACAGCAGACGCAGGTAGCTGCTCACGTTTACCTGCCAGCAAGCAGACCAGATGCATGTTGAGCAAACCATTTTTAACACCATGTTAAAATATTCAAATTGAAGTGGGCAGGATGGTATTGTGGTGGTTAAGGTGTTGAAGCCCAAAGCACACGGCCATGTTGGGACAGACTTCAGTACAGCCTTGCTACATTCTCGCTCCGTGGGCTTTGCTCGGTTATAAAATAACATGATTATATTATGAGGTGAAATTCGTGTGATTTGGGTTTCAAGACTACCAGCTCAAAGGTTCTGGGTTCAAACGCCAATGTCTGGAGACTGCATAACCCCCACCTGCCCCTTAATGACATACAGTATCTGAATTGTGCATCTGTATGTCACTTTAAATAAAAAGGGTTTAGTTAAGTACAAAATAGTATATAGTAAAATACCAAATTCCCGTGCGCCGTAGGAAGGTCGCACTGGCAATGGCTCCACATTCAATATGTAGTTTTTTGTTTATTATTGTTTGTATAGCTTTTATTTTTGTACGTACTGCACTGTCGCTCATACAGTATGATCGACAAGCACTTTTTGAAGTTCGTTCGTCACTGGATTCAGACTTTTTCTCGACTAACCGGAGTATGTGCCGCGATTCCTTTGTCCTGCCGCCGATTGGTTTACCACGCCGACGGAGGAGAAAGAAGAGAGGCATACGTGCCGGTATCCTATGCAGATCTCGGACGAGATACTGTAATCCGCCGTTATCGAGCATTTTACTCGCAACTGTTCAATCCCTGGACAATAAAATGGACGAACTACATGCACGGATTAACTTCCAGCGGGACATTGCGAACTGTTGCGTGCTGCTGTTTACGGAGACCTGGCTAGACCCTACGGTGCCTGACTCGGCCGTTACCCCGGCTGGATTTTCCATTTACCGGCAGGACAGAACCACGGAGTCAGGTAAACGTAGAGGCGGACTGCGGTCTGCATTATGGTTAACTCTCGCTGGGGTTTGGATGTAGCAGTACTTACAACACACTGCTCACCAGACCTGGAGCTCTTAACTATAAAAGTACGGCCCTTCTACCTTCCTCGGGAATTCAGCTCCCCTATAATCACAGCAGTCTACATAACCCCGCATGCGGATAAAACGCGCGCTAGAGGACCTATACGGAGTAATCAATGGACTAGAGAACGCTCACCCTGAGGCAGCTTCTATTGTTGTTGGCGACTTCAATAGGGCTAATATGAGTAAAGTTTTGCCTAAATATCACCAGCACATTAACTTTCCTACCCGTGGTGATCAGAGTCTTGACCATTGTTATTCACAACTACGGAACAGCTTCAAACCCCTCCCCCGCCCTGCCTTTGGTAAGGCGGATCACACCTCCATTCTTCTCCTCCCAATCAACAGACAACATCTAAAATAGGAAGGAAAAAAATTTCCGGGCAGTTCAACGCTGGAGTGAGGAATCCATTGCCACTCTCCAGGACTGTTTTGAAATCACAGACTGGCACGATCCTCTGCCTATAGCTCTGGGGACCTGGAGGCCTTGAGGAAGTCTAGATATGACCTACGGAAAGCCATCAGAGATGCCAAAAGAAACTACATGGACAAGTTAGAGTCTTACTATCACAGCTCTGACCCCAGATGCATGTGGTGTGGACTGCAATCCATCTCAAACTCTACCCGACGTGCTTAACACCTTCTCCGCACAGTTTGAGGCGAGCAACACCATTCCTTCCGTGAGGCTAGTTGAGGACCAGGACGAATGCACCCTGTCCTTAACTACGGCTGACGTGAGGCGAGCTTTTAAAGGAGTAAACCCACGGAAGTCACCAGGGCCAGATGGCATTCCAGGCCGTGTCCTCAGAGGGTGTGCCGACCAGCTAGCAGAGGTATTCACCTCTATATTCAACCTCTTCCTGAACAAGTCTACAGTCCCCACCTGCTTCAAACAGACCACCATTGTCCCCCTACCAAAGAAACCTTCCATGACTACCGAATGACTACCGCCCTGTAGCACTGACTACCATCATCATGAAGTGCTTTGAGTGGCTAGTCAGAACCCACATCTGCTCCACCCTTCCTTTTTTTCCCCCACAGGCCATCAGGCTTCTCAACCAGCAACAATAACCTATTGATAATATTGATCACTGGAAAATATGCCCTGGTCACTTAGCCTAATTTAATGTACATATTTATTGGCACTCCTCCACTTTATACTGTATACTTTATACTTATAATACTTAATATTTTCTGGAACTGCTGCTAGTGTTTATTTATTTTTATTTGTATTATGTATATTTTTTATTATGTATATATATTTTTTATTTTATTATATTTTGTGACTCTTCTACATATGGTGAGCTTGCCATGTCACAAGAATTTCATTGTTTAGAATGACCATGTGTTATACTGTGCATGTGATCAATAAAACACTGACAAATGATATTTGGTTGGTAAGACACAAGAACCTACTCTAAAATAGCAGTGAAACATATGCATGTAGTTGTGTACAGTACAAATGAATCCATGGCTCACCATTGAGGGCGTTTTGAAGTGAATCTCTTCGAAGTAGCCATCAAACATGGTGCTGAAGTGTGGATCTAAAAATGGACTAAAGTGTTTAGTTCAACAAAACAAATGTACATTCTTTCAAATATTCTTGAATATTCAAGCTTTTATGACATTGGACAAAAGGCCTGTATCCCATCAAGATTTGCCTGTTTGATAATCCTGCCTACCCAGAAAGTGCAGCACTATATTGTGTATGGACTCCATATTCAATAAACAGGAAGCCCACCACTGTGGGGACAGCAGCCTCAAACACTACTGAGGCCCACCACTGTGGGGACAGCAGCCTAAAACACTGTACTAAACCAACCAACTAAATCTACTGACCGCTGGTGGTGAGGATGACCGGCCTCTTGGTAGTGGTCATGAAAGTCTTGATGGCCGCCAGGAATCCAGAGTCCTCATCGAAGATCACGTCCACCTCCTCGAAGAGGATGAGCGAGGTGGCCGTCTTTTTGCTCTGCTCCTCGCCACTGCCACCGATGCCGCCAGATGACTCCTTACCACCGTCACCACAACAGCTGGCGCCACCGCTGGCTGCCGGGGGAGTTTTCAACACCGGCTCCTTCATCTTACTGGAAACTTCCGCGGGCTTTGTGTATTTCTTGGGAGCCGCTGTGGAGGAAGGAGTCGATGGTGATGGTGTGAATGGGTGTGATGTGTCGTTGTGTAACTATGTAGTTCAATTGGTGAGAGGATGGCATTAACACAGCCAAGGTTTGGGGTTCGATTCCCACTGGTGCGCTGTTATGTTACTGGTTTGTCGATGGCAGATTATGCAGATGAGGCTTTTTCCATCTTATCTGTCATAATCACAATATTGTTTAACTAGTCTGTTTTAGTTTTTTACCAATTACTTTTTTACGTGTACATATGCTGGAGACCTGCTTTTGTCATTCATATAATTTTTTTTTTAAAACCATTCATGAAGAAATATTGTTCTGAAATAATCACCAACATTGATGATTCTGACCAGTTCTGCGTGGTTCCAGAGTAAAATAGGCAGAAACAGTGAAAGTGCTTAAAGAGGCATTGTGTCTCACCAGTAGGCTGAGGAGTCTTGTTCGACATGCCTTGTGCCTTGTTGGCACTAGGACGTCCCATTTTGAAGAAGCTGGCCAGGGAAGTCGGGGCCAGGGAACCCCGCTTGGCTCCCCTCGGGGACTGGGGGTGCTTCCTGGGTGAGGAGACCACCCTGTGAGGAGAGTTCACCTTCCCTACGAGGATGAGAGAAAACGCCATGAGATCCTCCTACACCAATGCATATTTTATATTCCTGTAATAATAGTAATAAGATGTAGTATAAAGGATATACCAGTATAAAGAATTAAAGACAAAAAATAAAGTATCCCTTTTTAATTATTATTATTACTACTAATTTGTTCAAAGTGTAAATTAGATTACTTAAGCATTTTTTTAAACTACTTTAATGTAAACAAACCCGAGTGGGCATAGTCTCCTTTTATCCCTTCTGGGGCGCACTCTATTCTACTCTCTTATGGTTTTATACCACTGTTTTATCGTACTTTATATTACTATTACTGTCCAATACCTCTGCTGCTGTGACACCTACATTTCCCATCTGGGATTAATAAAGAACATTTTGTCTTAATAACAACCAGAGTAAAAAGGAATGCATTTGAAATGGCTGCTGTCTTGACCAACTGTGGTTCTTACTAGGGGAGGAGCCAGGCCGGCAGGATCCAGTGGGGCTGCTGGTGCTGTAGCTGTTGAAGTAGGTGACCTTGTGAGCGTTGACCCCCTGGATGTCCACCTGGTGGGACTGGGTGGCCTCCTTCAGCTGGGACAGAATCAGCCTGCCACTACGCTGGGACGATGAGTTCACCTCGAACACCTACCGGGAGGAGGATAAGGTCATACATTTACTATTTGGTCACTTGCAAACACTTTCATCCGAAGCGATCTACAGCTATTTTTTATGTCATTAATTGTCATTGGGGTTTGAACCCAGAATCATTTGGCCGAGAGTCAAACACTCTAACCACCAACCCGTCGATCTCGATTGATCGTTCGGTCGATCTCGGAGGCATTTTAAGTGGATCGCAAACATGAAAAAAAATAAAAATAAAACTAAGGATGACATCTGGAACTGTGACACCAACTACACCCTTATTTGGACCTCAGTGGAGAAAACTAGAGTTTCATCCAGAAGTGCTGGTTATTGATTTAATAATTACTTTACTTTAATAATAACTACATTTAATCACATAAACCTCAATCATTTCCATTCATGCAATAATTTCAATTAAAGGATACCTTCAGGATTTTTCAAACCAGACCCTATTTTCCTATACTTTTGACTAATGCATTGCTTAGCATACCTTGAAGCCAAGCTCCTGGGCGCAGGCATAGACGGCAGCGGTCTTGCCCACCCCGGTGGGTCCCGTGATCAACAGAGTGTTGCACAGCATGTCCTCCAGGTCCTGGGAGGAGTCCTCGCCACAGTCCCAGTCCGGGTCTGGAGGACACACAGAAAGGACCACTGGGTGGTAATGTGATATTAAAGGGCCCCTATTTCACCACCAGATGTTAAGGTGCTTTGTCATTACAGGCCATTTTCTATCCATGTATCACAAGTGGCCATGTGAAGAACAGGTAAAAGAAGTAGAAAACAGTAGAAGTTTTGCCTCTCTCACTGTTGCTGCCCTCCTCTCGTCTGGTCTCCTTCTGCTTTTTCCTCTCTTCACGGTCAGCACGTCGCTTCCACTCCTTCAGCCAGCTGTAGGACAGACAACAGTTCAAACGGTTATAGAACCATTTCTCCGAGCTCCATGAGATGGAAAACATGTTTCCCCCATAGCAAAGCTGCTCTCTAGATTAAATGACAAGATCTAAAGGCAAAAGGGAGATTTCCTGTAGAAATTGTGTACAGCAGTAGAGCAGACGGAGATAGAGCAGTCGGAGACAGAGCAGACGGAGACAGAGCAGACGGAGACAGAGCAGACAGAGAGCAGTAGACCAGACTGAGAGCAGTAGACCAGACGGAGAGCAATAGAGCAGTAGAGCAGACAGAGGTAGACTGACCTGTGCAGTTTCCTGACCGAGGCGGTGTTGCCGATGACGTCGCTGGAGTGCTGAGGTTGATACTTCTCAGTCCACAACACGTCCTCCTTCACTAAGTCTAGAAACGGGTTTTAAAAACAAGAAATGGTGTTAAATACAACATTACACAACACTTTACATTTCTCTACAAACACTGATTTGTATCAGAATAGGAGAATAACATTTTTGTGTACTGAACTTACAGCAACAGTGGACTACAGTCAGTATGTTTTCATTTTTAATTTATTAATTTATTATAGTTTCGCCCAAAGAGGCCAGAAAATAATCTATAAACTCTGTTGCACCGCTGTGTCCACAACCAAAACCCAATGTTACCAAAACCATTTCTCCTTTTGGGAAGTACACACACAATCATGATGAAATATGTAAACAGTTTCACAGTAATTGTGAAAGGCTTAAATGACCATAGCTGCAAACCTAACAATATTCAATCAATTGCATTTACTGATGACTTTGGGTCAATTGACAAGAGTACATCAGTATTGTGAAGACCCATCACTCAACATGGTGGAAGGATGCATAGACCAGGACCGTCTCCCTCACCTTCCTTGCCATTGCTCCCAGCCAGAGGAGAGTCGTCCAGCACGATCACAGAGCCCTCCTGGGCAGGAGCCGGAGCAGGAGTGGTCTCCACTGCAGTTCTGGCTTTCAGCTCCTGCTCCTCCTTCTGCAACTGGCATCTCTGAGTGCGACCAACCCTGCCACGACCTCCCCTCTTGGGGGGCTCAGGCTCCGGCGTTGGAATGGCGTGTTCTTTGTCTTCCTCTGAGCGGACGGACCTCTGTTTCTTAGCCATCTTCCCAGAGGTTTCCCCTTCATCCACCCTCTTCCTCTTCCCCCCCAATGGTTCTGCTGAAGATCCTGACGTGGCGGTTTCTGAAATAGCACGGTGATCGCATTTCACTTTAATTCTTTTTTTTTTAATGTTCTTTGGCTTGTGAAGCACTTAGTGACCATGTCCTCTAGTCAAGCCTAGCCTAGTATTTCATCTTCCATGTTATTACCATTGTTACTGTTCTTAAAGTCAGTTTTTTTTAATCATGTAAAGCAAAAGGTTGAAAGGTGCTATATAACTAAACTTTGGTTTAAATGATTGGTAATATTTACTGACCCATGGCAGTGGTCTGCTGGAGATGGTGGTCCCGTCTCTTGAGGAAGAGCGCGAGAAACCTCTGGGCGGGGAAGGAGGGATTGGAGGAGCTGACCTCCTCCATGAGGAGCTGACGGACTGGGCCAGAGAGCTCCGGCCTCCAGCCAGAACCCTGGGGAAAGGACGAGGGCCATTAGCTATTATTATTGGATTACTTTTTCTTGGATTGTAAAACACTTACTTACAATTGTATTTTATTATTCATTGTTTTATATTTTATTATGTTATTCATTGTTTTGTTGCATGTTTTACTGTGTAAAGCCCATTGAACTACAGGATGTATGACGTGTGCTACACAAAGAAGGTTTAATTGAATTAGCAAATGGCAAATGGACTGCCCATTTGGTAATCACCATTCAAATACTGAAGGTACCCTGAAATGAATGACTGTCTCCTAAGCTATATACACGTCTAGATTAGTCCAGTGTCTAGTGCAAAGTAGACTCAATACACAGGCAAAGTAGACTCAGAAGACTACCTTCTGAGCTTCATATTAAATATTAGGGATGTGAATTGACTTTTTTCATGTTTGAATAATCGTTGGGTGGTATTACTATGTTAAAAAATTACTTGCAAAAGTACTACTTTGCATACTAAAAGAATAGTATGCAAAGAAAAAAAAGTCGTTAAAAAATTTAAAACGTTTCTTGCTGCCATGAATGAATAATGGAATAATTGATTATTCTGACACACCAATATTAAATACTTGCTTAAACCAAATTTCTAGTTGCTGTGCGTGAACCAAAAATTACATAATGACGGCCCCTTGTGCAGGGTTCATACGGCGATTTCTCGCATGTCAACGTACCTCTGAAAGTGCATAAACTGTGCGTGACGGAAAACGGCGACTATAAATGACATGACAAAACTTAAATGTAACATCAACCTACCCTTTCACATAAGGCTCTTGGGGCCGGTTCGGTGTTAAGGTGAAGGGGGCCTTCGAGAGGAGGAAGGTGGTTGGACGGCAGACACCAGCTGTCCTTCACAGAACGCAACGAGGCGGACACGGGCCACGGCAAACTCCAGAGAGGACAATCTGTCAAAACACACAACATACAGTAGTCTAGGAGGTAGGAGCCCTAGCGAGGAGGAGGAAGGAGCCCTGGCGAGGAGGAGGAGTTGTTGGGGGAGGGATGAACCCTGGTGAGGAGGAGGAATTGTTGGGGGAGGGATGAACCCTGGTCAGGAGGAGGAGCAGTTGTTGAGGAAGGAGGAGGAGGAGAGGCTGTACCCTGAGGAGTCTGCAGCACGTGCACCACAGGCTGGAAGGAGGAGCAGAGGAGAGAGTAGGCTTCCCTGGTGGCCGTGGTCTTGGCGATCTGCTTCTTGAAGGTGTCTGGCAGGCCGCTCTTGAGGAACTTGCGGCGGGCGCGGCACGCCTCGTTGTCCTGGGAGTTCTCCGAGCCCTCAAGGCTGCCCTCGTCGAATATGGACACCGCCGCCGACGGCCTCCCCGACTTCCTGTCCTGGAACAGAGGGGCCACCTTTGAGGCTGGGAGGGGTCAGAAAACAAGACAACGCATAGAGTCACGTGTACATTCATTCAATTGGGAAAGTGTCCAGTCAAGACTGGTGCAGGTAACATTACCTACACCATTGAAACATGTTGATAATGACCAAGTGGGGAATTAGATTAGTATGAAACTGGGAGTCTTGTCTGCTAAATGATCAATTAGTAATTGTCAAGTGCTTGTGCAATGGAGTTACTCGTAATAACTTTGCCATGTCTAATAAGGGTGAAGTTACACAGCACTGTTTTTATTATCTGTCAAGACCCATGTTTATGGATTTATGATGTTGAACCTATCTCCCACTGGAATGACAATGCTGTACTTTCTATATCCAGTGTGTAGTCTGATGATGTCTGCCATGTCTGTGAGCAAGAAGAGACCCACCTTGAGTTGTGGCTTTCCCCAGAACATCATTCAGGCTGCGTAGCCGTTGTTTGGACTTCTTCTTGGGTGGCTTTTCAGAAACACTGGGAGTCGTCTGGGCATCATCCATGCAAATGAGTGAATCCTAATAAAACACACCCTGACATTAGCCACACAGCTCAATCACACGCACGCACACACACAATCGAATACACAATCACAGTAAATACAATACACATCTGTATCAACAATAAAAAATTAACATCTGCATTTTATACAGACGTATATTTTTATGGTTTACTGAGTTTCTTTATTAATACAGATGTTTATTTAATTGTGTTGTGTACAGTTTTCTCTTATTTCTACTACTTTACCTTTGTACTGTGTGCTGCTGTTACACATCAACTTCCCCTCGTGGAATAAACTAAGTAGTATTCATCTATCCAAATGACAAAACCTTTACACTGAACCATCGGCCGGTGCGACTTATAGACGATACCTCATCTTCAACGTAGACCTTGCTGGGGACGGCCTGAGACCTGGAGGAGCGCCATACAGAAGTATTTTCCTCAGCCACCATCGCTGTCTTCTTGCTCTGCTGCAGGATCACCTTGGCTTTCCCTACCAACCTCTTGGCCCGCGTCGTCTTCTTGGATGCACCTGGTGTCTGGATGAGATGAATGCAACCATGAGCCTGCTTGGGCATGTGTTTGGTATTATGGAGGTACGAGATGAAGGATATGAAAATATAACCCTACCTTAGAGGCTAGAGGACTGGGTTTTTCCAAATCTGCCCCACCCTTCGATGAGTTTCTTTGAATTCTGGTAAATTTGATCCTAAAAGCGCCAAGAAAACCATATATACATTTTACATCCTATTCATTTCATACTTCATCATATTTTAACAAACAAAACAGCCTGGAAGACCCTATGAAATGCATATTTTATAATATGGGATGGATGATTAACAAACAAAATACCTTATTGGGCTTCCTCTCTTGTCAGGCGGACAAACCAAATCGGCCTTATACATGCCGTGTTTGGACCTACGGTGTGACTTCGGCGTGGACATCTGAAGAGGGCTGTCCTGTGCTAGGTCCACCATCTCTCCCCTCTGCTGGCGCCGGGAGGTCCGGACAGGTGCGGTCCACTTTGCCTCAGGTGACTGCCTGGGTAACTGCCTGGGTAAAGCCTCTCTTTTGGACCTCCTCACAGACAGTGTTGAGGCATGAGCAGCACCAGCAGCTGTGGTGGTGGTGGCTTCGGCCCTCGCAGCTGCCTCTGCACTCGCAGCCTCAGGTTCCTCCGGTGTGGAGGCCGCAGGGGCAGGCGAGGGGGTGACCTCCTTCTTTGAGGCCTTTTTCTTCCCCTTCGCCATGGTCTTCTTCTTAGCTCTGGTGTTCTCCTCTGCGGCTGCTGGGGCGTCCAACTGGTCTGCAGGCGGCTCCACCGTGGTGGCCTCCTCCTCCCTGGCAGCCGTCCCCGCGGGTAGCTTCTGCTTGGCCTGGCCCTTGCCTGGTTTGGCCTTGGCCCCGTCTGGGCCCGGCCGCTTAAAGGCAGCCATGAACTGCTTCCTCTCCGCCTGACTGCATTTAGGTGTGGAGTCACTCCCCACCACGGCAAGCTCGAGGTCATCCTCTTGCAGAACCACGTTGGATTTCCGCTTGAGGGGCAAAGTAGTAGGAGGAGGGGAGTGCTCTGTGTGTGCTTGAGGGGACAAGCTGAAATCGGCTTCTTTCCTTTTGGTGAAGATGGAGGCCAATCTCTTGGCAGACTTCACCGGCTCCATCGAGACGGCGTGCACCTCCACTTGAATGGTGAGGGTCCGGGGGGAGATGTTCTGATGACTGGTCTCCGTGTTTTCCTTCATCAGAGGAACTTCCAACTGGCCTGCAGTCTCCATCTCCTCTACCTCCGATGTCGCCTCTCCTTTATCCCCCACTTCCTCCTCCTCTGCTCTGTCCCCCTGGTTCTGACTTTGTAGGAAGTCCTCAAAGGAGACGGTGACGGTGCTGTTGTTAAGCTGCGAGTCTTGGTCCAGGTTGACCTCCATGCTCACATCACACAGGGACTGCTCCGCCTCTTTCGCCTCGGGCATCGGTGGTGGTGGCTTCTCCTCCTTGGTGGTCTTCTTTTTCCTGGGATTACGCTTCACCTTATCTTTCAGGGGCGCTACCGGTGACAGGCCATTCGCACTGTTAGAATGCTTAACCTTTGCATGTTTCCCACTTTTGAGGCAGCCATCATCGCGACTCTCGTCTTTCCGAGTTTCCGCATCACTTCCGTCTGAGACCTTGTCAACTGTCAGACTCTCAGCACAGGGCTGGGCGAGCAGAGCTCCTGTACTGCTGCCCGGCATAGAGGGGGAACTCTGCCCAGAGTCACCACCTCCGACAGGCTCCCCCACTGTCTCACCGCTCTCGTCGACAGCCTCGTTTTTCTGGAGCTTCCTGGCAACTTTGCTTTTAGATTTTCTCTGTCTCTGGGAAGGTTTTCCAGGAGGCTGTGAGGCTCCTGCATGTTTCTCCGCAGACTGTGGCCTTTGAAAGTTCTCCTTGGACTGCTCCAGAGGGCTGTCCTTGTCCTTGGATGAGGACGGAGGCTTCCGACTGAAATAGTCCATTATGTTGTTCGATCGGGGAGGAGAGATGTGCTTTTCCGCGGTCTTGGGAACGGGGGGAAAGTAGTTTGTGATTGTCTTGACTACGGGGCTGTCACCATCTTTGCGGGGTTTCTTGCACGGCTGCAGTAATAGGTTGGGTGAAGAACAGATTTAGAACACAGCAACATACAGACTAAGTGTGTGATGATCGTTTACAATGTAGAATAATTAAAAACAATATTTAAAAAAAATGTTACCCGAGTCTCAAAGTCCTCAATAACAGACGCCATTGTCACAACGCCAGCCATTATTTGTCGAGGACCTATTGAGATAAGGAGGTTGTTAAATTAGTAAACAAACGCTTCAACAAAGATTATCAGTTGTGGGAATCGTCTTAGATGACCTACTAGTGCGATCATTGTAATGCAACAACTATTGTCGGTAATCATATATTCCTATTTGACACGATTATATTCGATGTTAACAATGCCATTGACTAGAATCGTATGCAACATGTACATTTACAAGATGACAGTCACTGGTGTTGACAATTCATACGCGCTTTTATCGAGTAGCCATAGATAAACAAATGTTGAACGCAAGAGAAACACAACTCGAATACAAAGACAACTTACCAAGTCGCAATGCTGTGGCCTCGGTGCCGTCTCTGTCCCTTTATTTATGTTTCCGTATTTCTGAAAGAACGATAATAGCGATGCCCATTGCTTGAGACTTTGAAATTAGTTCAAATCCAGTCAAACTAAATATTTATCAAGGAATTAGCGTAGCCATAACTTGCTAGACGTCCCTCTCAAAGCAGCTGACTTACTCATTTTACTCTCAACACATTCATATATAAAAACGGTAGAAACATTATCCCAACAGAACACACCGGCTAACAACATAAAGTACAAATGTTAAACTCGTATAGGTCCCATAATGCCAAAAGCTAACATAATACATATAACTTGCTTGACTAAGTTTATTATTTCGCGCCGGACTAGTCTGACTAGGCACGCACAAACCGCGCCAAATATACGTAACCTTTGACTCTAACATTTTGACCAATCACAAGAGACGGGTTTCGCCCATAACAAAAATGGATTCCGCCTAGGAAAGTAACCACTAGTGCCCCTGTCGGTTATGCTTGGCACCAATTTGTTTTATACAGTCAATGATTCGTGTACGTCGTCTACTGCGCATTTATCATTTAAATGTACAACTCATACTACAATGACGACTGTCCTGGTTCAACTTTCTACAAACCGGAAAAAAAAAAAATATATATATATATATATAGAGGATGTGTATATGTATGGTTCACTGTGAATTATACATTTGTCAAAATGAGAACTGATTTTAATATTGTTCCTAATGTCAGCAAACAACATCTGTATTACCAAGGCAGGATGCTGGTGTTTTAACCCATACTACTGTATGTAGAAACGTTGAAAAGTTTCACACAGGATATTGTGTTACGAAAAACACCTCCCCATCTGACAAAGTCGATGGGGAGGGGGGAAAAAAGCAACGGGACACAATTTTAAAAATTATTTAATTAATTAATTTACATCTTTTAAAATTAAAAACATCTGAATAGCACTCTACCACCTCCAAAGGCACAAGCATACTTAGAGCTTAGACCAAATTCATAAAACACTGCCACTGAATGTCTTTCTTCTTCCTCTCTATTTTTAATGGGTATTTTTTTGTACAAAGGAATATTGAGCACTATAAAAAAAAAGAAGTGTTTTCTTATGTAGTGGAGCATGGCGAGTGATATGTATTCTGCTGTGTTAGCGGTAGATTCCGTGGCAACGGTAGCGAAAATAAAAACCATGCTGGTCCAAAGCGGGCGATGCCATGTAGAAGACACCAGGCCGCAGACCTTTAAGAAACTGAAATTCACGTCTGTTAGAGGAGATAG
>OOFB01037040.1:0-10420 GCA_900323305.1 Trachyrincus murrayi
GGAGAAGAGGACGAGGGAAGAAGAGAGAGAGAGAGGGGGAGAGGGAGAGAGAGAGAGAGAGGGGGGGGAGAGAGAGGGAGAGAGATAGAAGAGAGACAGGGAGAGAGGTAGGAGAAGAGGACGAGGGAGGAAGGGAGAGAGAGAGAAAGAGAGAGGGGGGAGAGAGAGGGAGAGAGAGAGAATGAAAGAAAGACCCCAAAACAAGAAACTTTTTCACACACACTCCATATGTGTTTGTGTGTGTGTGTGTGTGTGGGTGTGTGTGTGGGGGGGGGTGTCTGACCACTCCATGTGTACGTGTGTGTGTGTGTGTGTGTACGTGTGTGTGTGTGTGTGTGTGTGTGTGTGTGTGTGTGTGTGTGTATATATATATACAGAAGTCCGGTCACGACCAAGATGTTCAGACATAAACATCAAACTCCGTGTACTCACCGGGAAGAGCACTATGGGCACCGTCAGGGTGACGGCAGTGAGGACGGCCACGCGCACCAGCAGCAGCATCGTGTCAGACGTGTAGACTCTGGTGAAGGTGTGGAGCAGCTCCGCCTCCACGTTCTCTGTTGTACGGGGGAGGGGGGGGGGGGGGGGAGGAAGAGAAATGAAGAGAAATGAGAAAACACCAAACAAGATTGAAAACTCCCTCGCTATGAAATGGTTTGCACTTTTTAAACACTTGCATGGGGGGGGGGGTTGAAGTTTAGTATTTCTAAGCAATTGCTTTAAGACTTATGGGTTAAGGCGTGGCAAAATATAATTACAGAAACACGGTTGTTGACACTACAACGTGGCATCATGATAATGACTGCTTCAATATTATGTGTATTATGAATGCATTTGTGCACGAGAGAGAGAGAGAGAGAGAGAGAGAGGGGAGAGAGAGGCAGCGAATGTGTACCAATGAATGTGTGTGTGTGTGTGTGTGTGTGTGTATATGCACACGTGTGTAGCGTGTTCCCCTACCGTAGAACGTCAGGTATCCGAACAGAGCAGACAGGAAGTACATGATGAGCATGGCGAAGATGGACAAGTTGGAGACCGTCTGCATCTTCTTCCTGCTGCGGCTGTGGAAAGAAATCATGTTTAATATACATAATGTTTAATATACATAATGTTTAATATACATACTGACACTGGAATATTGTGGGGGGGGGGACTCACTCTTTCAGCTCGCTGTAGATGGGCAGCACCTCTGGGTGGCAGACGAAGGCGAAGGCCAGGATGGGTATGGTGTATGCTGTCTGAAACGCAAAGCATGATAGGTGAGTGAGACACCATCACACACACATGCACACACACACACACACACACACACACACACAGAGAGAAAAGCCCCAACAAGGCATAAAAGTAGAAATTTTACATTTGTTTTTTTTGCTTGTTGACAACTTCATACCCTTCAGGGTGTTTTGCTCTGTAACCTATTTGGCTAATTTGACTAAAACATATTTTTTTGGCTTTTAGGCACCAACCGCCAAGAAGCTTTTTGTCTAGTTCATCCAAAAACATGCCAACCGCAGATGTAACTGACTGACGCGATGAATGGTGGCCGGCAGACTACAGGAAAGCCATCCAAGTGTGAGTGTGGAAAGTCGTCGGCCATTTTAACTACGGTAATGCCACAAGGAGCTGCTGAGTCACCGCCCACCGCCCCGGTGGAACCTAAACACGTCTGAAAAGTGTTTGGTCAGGGGGGGGGGAGTTATTTCGACCAATCAGGATACGGGAAGCTCCCGATTCGCCAAAATCCCGAAACAAACCTGAGATGTTTATGTGTTGCGAGTTTTGACTTTCCCTTTGACAAAAACCCACCACAGCTTTACTTTTAATCTGCATAGAGTTTATTTATATAGCCCTCTACCACATTTACAGTCTCAAATAATGATAAATAATACATTAAATGATGTATACATATTGTACAGTGAAGGTCTGCACCGTACCTCCTTTTCATATTTTGTGTATTTATATATACAAAACCATTACGATGAGCTTGGCTTCTCTGTGAGTTCTTACGTTATCGACGTGTTTCTCAAATACTTTGAGACTTCTCTCACACAGCAGGCGTTCGGTATCCTTCGCGAGATTCCTCTCTTGTGGTGTTTGTGTGTTTTTATGAAACACAAGCCCGTGTAGACATGAACACACGTGTCCATATGAGAAGGAAAACCACGCCCGGGAACACTGCACCTTCTCCAAACACATGCACTTCTAGGCGGTGCCTTTCATGACACCATCTTATCCTTCCTTCTCATTCCATCTAATGTTTACACATTACATTGTACAGCTATCATTTTCTTTGTAATATTGTTTTGTTATAGTCTTGCAGTCTGCTAGACTGCATCTTGGACTGCGAAGCCTGTATCTGTAACACCACAATAAGCTGTGTACTTCCTTCACTGCACCAGTAGGTGATCTCTTCAGAATGTACCGTGTACTGTACATATTTACCATTTAGTCATTTAGCAGACGACGTAAAAGAGTGAAATCAGATATACGGTATGTCATCATTAAGGAGCAGGTAAGGGGTTCGGGCATCTTCGGACATGGGGCTGAACCCAAAACCTAACCACTACACTACACCTGCTCCCACCTGTGCAGGTTCTCCATGCACACACACACACACAACACACACACACACACACCTGTGAGTTGAACACAAAGTACTTGGGTGTGCACATCTCCTCCACGTCCTCGGGGAGGGGCTGTGCGTGCATGCCTGCCGACGGGTGCACGCCTGCCAGGGAGAAGTCCAGCGGGTGAGTCGAGTCGTTGTGCAGGGCCAGGGGCCCCAGGGGCCCCAGGTGCCCCGAGGCGTTGGAGCTCAGGTTGGAGGCGTGGTAGAAGAAGGGGAGTGGGCAGGGCAGCTGGGTCTTCTTGTAGATAAGCTGCAGGAGGAAACACACACCGATATGAGACGTGAGAGGGACACGCTGGAGATGGGGACTCCTGTTCTGATCGCATTTGCATTTCAGATTGTTAAAAAAAAGAAGAGAATTGTTTAATCCTAAAGCATGTTTGCTTGAATCACGATACATTTAAAATTAAGTGTAGACGAACTTACAAGCGCATCTACATTTAATGAACTCAATTTGATATCTAAATGTGTCACTTCACCCAGTATTTACATTAAACTGCACGTAATGTGCATCTAGAATGTGTAATTTCTGAGTCCGTATTAGGCTAAAAGATCAGCTATGCCCTGTGTGCGTTTCAAGCCTTGCGTAACTGGGCTCGGACTAAATAAACACGTTGAAATGTTCCTCAAACTGTTTTCAAAAAGGTGATTATGGCCGATTCACGGCCGGATAATGCGAGGTGTTATTTTTTAACCTGTGATTATGGGTATTATGCGAATGACATTGCACAAGTTAAGACCTTCCTACTACTGCTGTCTGCGTGTTTATGTATTTATGTGTCATCATACAAGCAGCGCCCAATGCTTAGCATTAGCACTAGCGAGGCTATTACTATGTTCTTGAACTTCTGCCATACGATTATAAATTTAGCCTGATGTTTTGGCAAGCTTACTTTCCATTTAGCTTTTCTTCCTGTTCCATGTAACATGATTTGGGTGGTCGGGAAAGGCACTGGTCAGTTTGAGCTTGCATTGTTCTTATTATAGTTATTACGGTCGCGATTATGAGAGTGACTATCATTAAGTATGAACACGGAGATCCCAGTGAAAACACAGCAAGCCACAGTAAGCTACAACAGCTACAACAGTAGCTTACTGTGACATTTTATCGTGTGGTTTATCGCTAATGGTTTCGGCACTTACCACACCAACGAAGAACACCATGCAGGACAAAGAGAAGCCACTGGTGTAACCAAGGTAACCTAAAAGGAGGAGATGACATCATCAACGGGAACAGAAAGACAGTTGAATACAGTTCCCTGTTTGTTTGTTTCGTGCCTGTATTAACTATATGTACTATATGTAGTGGTTAGTACATAACTGAACTGAGACATAATCTGGTAAACACATTTGAGTTGAACTGACACTGAGGACAGGTT
This sequence comes from Trachyrincus murrayi, assembly GCA_900323305.1. Taxonomy (NCBI): domain Eukaryota; kingdom Metazoa; phylum Chordata; class Actinopteri; order Gadiformes; family Macrouridae; genus Trachyrincus; species Trachyrincus murrayi. The sequence continues at coordinate 4,012 of OOFB01037040.1, forward strand.
TCTCACACACACACACACACACACACACACACACACACACACGTTGGCTGGGGGAGTTGTAACACAACCTCTGATTGGTGGATGTAACTAGAGGCCTTTCAGGTGTTGTACAGTGTGGGACCTCAAAGCCAAACTCTTGTTTGTGTTCCTGTGAAATCTGTGGAACTCTTATGGAAAGGGTGCACCAGGCTACCGGTCTACCGGTCTACCGCATGTTTCTGTCTCGCCTTACCCAGGTTTTTGAGGAGGGACAGGGGTAGAATGACGGCGATGGTCACTATGACTACCAGGTAGTTTCCATTCATGTACCATTCCCTGCACACGAAAGCAGAGGAAGAGGTTAGCAACACACCAGAATACACACGCTACCACCAGGCACAGACACAGATTCACCCACACATATAAATGTATATACAGTATCTTGTATCCAATGGCTGTATCCAAGTGCATGAGTGTGTGTGTGTGTATACATTGTTAACATGGGTGTCCCAAGTGGGAATCAAACCCCCTTGTGGTAGACGATTAAACGTTTGACCGGTAGAAGATTTAAGTCGATTTATACCTCAGAAGTTAAACAAAAACCCGCTTTCAAGCAAGGCAAACAAAAACTCGACTCATTTTCTCGTCAAAAGGTCACGACTCAAAAGACAGAAATACAAGATGATTTTCTGACGTACTCAGAGATCTTCTCCAAGCCCATGAAGGCCCGGATCACCTCGGGAAGTTCGTACTTTACGATGAAGAGGTAGCTGGACATGGCTGTGTGTTCACAAACAAAGACACAAACAAACAAATTAGACCCTCGGGTCAAACATTTCAACATTTAGAATTGGCCAACAAACGCGGATACAGTTATAAAGGTTAGTCAAGAAATGACACGCTCGACAATAATTGAAGACGAAGAGTAGATTACTGAAGAGTAACTGAGGACAGGTGAAATCTAAATACATTTCTTTTTAAAGAAGTGCCTGTCCCTAACAGCTTCCCTTTAGACAAGATATACAGACAAATGTCATGTTAACCTCTTCAATTGCCTGTCCCAACAACAACAACAACAACAACAACAACAAACAAATGTTTGTTTCAATCTAACCTCCAATATTCTGCATAGTGATGGAGACAAAGGCGGCCATTTTCCCTGGCCATCCGAATGCTCTTTCTCCCAGTTTTTCATAAATGAGGGAACCTGGAAGAATAGAGAAGACAGTTAGTTAAAGTAAGTTAAATAATATTTCATGACGGCAAACGGATAAAATGGGAGAGGGAATGCAATGTGAGATAAAAAAAATTACATTTAAAAAAAAGAAATCAACTTTAACTTTAACTTCATTATATTCCATGTAAATAAATCTGCCACTCCCGATGCCCTTGATTTGATTCTAAACAAATTTTTTTTTTTTATTTCCTTCATTGCGCAAATGTACTTTGTAGGTTGGAGCTAAGAATGTAGAAATGGAGCAGTTGGAAATAATGATGAAGTGTGAAGGTTTTTTATGTGTTTCTCTAAGGTCAGACACAAGGACTCTGTGTCTGGCTCTAAGGACTTAACACCAACCTCCTTCTTTAGCTGTCATGAGGAGCAGGTGGACAGAGTACAGGGAAAGGATAGCCACGCCCACCAGGAGAATACTGTAAGGAAATGAAAAACCAGGTGTCAACGACCATAAAAACAACAACAATAATAGCAACAACAAACTTCCATACTGCTACGTTGTGCTTCATGAGATTTTGGAAGCTAAATAAGTACATTTCGTTCTACCTCATACACGTTTATTACACCAGGTCAAGACGATGGATGTGCTGACTTGTCTGGGTTGAGCAGGCAGCCAATAGTCAAAATATTGAAAGAAAAAAAATAGATATAAATAAATGTAGTGCCCAGCCTGTAGGCTTGCTAAAAGTGAATGACCTAATGGAAAATAAATACGCACACAGCTTTTTACAAACAAAAATTATAATTATTATTATTCAACGGATCTTGTCCACGTATGTAATATCGATTTTTTTTTCTTTGTAAACCTTTCCTTTGAATAAGGAAAACCTCAACCCATCAACAGAATGTCTTCAACCTAATTTGAGATGGGCTCATCTGAAAGGTCCACCGGAGGTCTGTGACCTCTGCGTACGTAGATCCTGTTGCCGGGAGTAACACACACTCTGGATCTATTTCAGGACATACTGTATGTGTCCCACATGTATGCATTTCATCCACCAGCTGACTGGGGAATCTCACCTTCTCCACCTTCTGGGTATAGCTCTGTGTGTTTTTCATTTTCTGTGTTCTGTGTGCTGAGAAAAAAAATCTACAAAACCAAAAACCTTTTTTGTGTTGTCTTTCATTTGTAACATTCAATTCCGTACCTCGTTACTACAAGCAGTATAACGTGAAAATGCTCCGGACAAAAGCGCAAAACCCCCATCCAAGCTGGACATTAAGCACACACGTTAATAACGAATAACGAACCGGAAGGATATCCTGGGCTCTGATTGGCTGTTTGGAGGAGAGAGGAAATAAGTAGGTGGGCCCAAGAAGTTACAGTCGGAACGATGGGGGGGTGGTGGGTGGGGTGATCTGACAGACTGACATAAAGGATGCATGAGAGGCAGGGAGAGGAAGGAAGAAGGAAGTGGGTCATAGTTACAGCGGAATGCCCCTAGACCCGACAGGTCTGACAGGGTGGACCTGATGTGAAGCGACATATTGACCTGATGGTGTGGGTTTGATTGAGTGGGCAGCAGTGCTTTTAAAAAAAAAGCTGAATAGATGGTGGGTTTAAAGGATAACTTTCGGATTTTTCAACCTGCACCCCATTTTCCCATCATTTTGGGTCTAACTGACGAGATGGAACATCTTATCCACAGACTAGCCTATCGCTGGAGGTTGTGTGTGTGTGTGTGTGTGTGTGTGTGTGTGCGTGTGTCTAGCACGCTACTGTTCGTACACTGCCAAGGGGTACTCACCTAAACAGCACGATGCCCGTGTTGGCCATGGCGAAGGACAGCCCCAGGATCCCACTCCCCATGATGGCGTTGCTCAGGTTGAAGACGGACATCCCGAAAGACGTGTGTCCCGGGTGCTGCCCGTACAGCAGGACGGGGGGGAGATGAAAGATGGAGAGAACATGAAGAACAAGAGAAAACTTGAACATATTGAACAATATTGTGTCCGTAAGAATGTATTGTGTTGTAATATTTGTTCTGTTTTGGAACTGACTTTCATTGAACGATATTTAATTAATTTAATTAGTGTGGACCACAGTATTGTTATTCTGTCTTTTTATTATTATTTTTCTAATTATTCTTCCGCCTCATTTTCTATAACTATTTCCTCCTACAGTTTACGAGGTGACACCAAACCAATGCCAAAAAATTGCACATAGGTCAGTGCAGTGCGTGTCTATTTTTCTAGTGAAAATATTGTAGACTTTTTAAAATATTAATATTTCCAATATTAATATTGAAGATATGAATATTAATATTAATATCGACATGTCTAGTTATTACATAATATGGGCGGGCGGGATGACAAGACTGAAAATCTGAAAATCCAGACGAGTTTTTGTTGAAGCAATGACGCAACATAGTAAAGAATATGTAAAGAATATGCAAATGAGCCGACATTATTCAATCAATCACAAGTCCGCTTCAGAGAAGCCCAGGGACTTAAAATTTGGACGTGAAAAAACTTTCCCCCTTAGGTAATGTGGAAAGCTTGGTGCCGATGACTCAAAAGATTACATCACAGTGTCAATTTAAATGTACCACTGCTGGAGGTGCTCACCGGTCTATTTTCTATAATGGAAGTCAATGGGGAAAAAAGCGGTGACTTCAACCACTCTGAAGGTGAACAACTCACTCTAATGAGGCTACTGGAATAAACAATATATTAAAAACCCCATTTATGGAACAGAAATGTTACATATAAACAAATAGCACTCATGGCTGTGCGCTTTTTAAACCTTTTCCCTTAAAGCGATGTTTTTCTTGTGAATGGACAAAGACAAGCCACTGACTCCGTGCGCTGGTCAGACGGTGACGGTGAATCTTCTCCTACGATAATAAAGGCAGAAAAGCTTCTTACGTATTCCTCCTCGTATCTCTTCTTCTTGTCCATCATCCCGTTGGCCAGGAACTTGTGACTTTCTCGGTCATCGTCGTCATCCACTTCCGCCGTGAACTGGCTGCAAAGAAGACCACAGGGCTGGTTAACGAAACCCCAACCCACTCAATGTTGACAGCCGAGGGAGCTAGCTTAGTAGCATTATAATAGAAGTAGAAATAATTGACCTAGGGTTAGGGTTAGGGTCTGCTGCTAACTACTAATACAAGCATTGATTAATTCATTTATCCAATCATTAGTTTATACTATATTAGTTTTATACCCTGTTTAACCCAGGTATGCTACTGGGCTCCAGTCCCAACTCATTTGGATATGAGAGAATCCGGCCAATTGCTATCCTATTTTACTAAAACACAGCATTTAGCATATCTGCTTAGCCGAACCTGTGTGTCTCCACCGAACACAAACACATGCAAGCAGAGGGAGAACAGGCAAAGCCCATACAGGTCCCTGATGCAGGTCCCTCTCTGCCTACCTGTGACTGCACTACACTACCTGTGACTGTACTACACTACCTGTGACTGCACTACACTACCTGTGACTGTACTACACTACCTGTGACTGTAGTACACTACACTACCTGTGACTGTACTACACTACCTGTGACTGTAGTACACTACACTACCTGTGACTGTAGTACACTACACTACCTGTGACTGTACTACACTGCCTGTGACTGTGTGACTGTACTACACTGCCTGTGACTGTGTGACTGTACTACACTGCCTGTGTGACTGTACTATACTGCCTGTGAGTGTACTACACTACCTGGCTTTCTCTGGGTAGGCCTCGTCCAGGCTGTTGGTACTGTCGTCGTCGTCTGCCTCTGTGGAGACCTTCCTGAGCTCCATGCGGTCCAGAACTCCAGGCATGGTGGCGGTGAACAACGGAAACAACCGTCCCTTGGTGAGTGGGTGTGTGGGTGGGCTTCGTGGGTTGAAAGTTGAAAGTTCACGGTTCAAAGTGCAGTCGAGCCCTGGTTTGTTCTTCGCTTTTCTTTCTTCTGTTTTGGTCGGACCTCAGGTGAGCCACGCTACCTGTAAGAGGGGAAGGATTGTTTTAGCCACTGTTTGTTGTGTTCGTTGTGTGTTTTGAACCCATGACCTCTCAGAGTTTCATCCTGAACGATAGCTCTTATTTTTCCCTTTTATTTTTTTCATAGCCATTCATAGCTTTTTTTTATGTTGTGCAGAAACATGACAAGATTTTCGACCTTTCCACAAATCACTCACTAATGTTCTCTCTTATGACTTCACGGGTAACTCTCCAGAGTGGAAAAACACGACCATATATAACGATCACATGCTCTTTCTGTTTATAAAAGCACATCAAATGTGTACAACAGAAACATCGTCACAGTTCTTCATGTATGAACGGCGGGCCGACTCATGATCTCGTGTCATCAAAGCTCCCCCCCGTGTCTTCGAGAGAATCGACCACTCTGGGGGCTGGGACATTAGCATTTCCTACAAGACCATTTGAAATCTGATCAGTCCCCCAGCTAAGAACGCACTCCACAGAAAACACAAGACATCACCCCACACCAGAACATGATGTTTAACATCAATATTACAGCAAAGCCCGATGGACCCTGCGGACCTCTGGCATGAAATAGACTAGAATAGATAAGTCATGTCACGTGTCTTTAGTCGTGTCATTAGTCATGTCACGTGTCATACTTTTTTTAAGCCGACATTGTCATCAATCACCCCATGTGGTTGACTCTGGTGAGATACAAGTAAACACGACACAACACTTCATGTGATTCATGTGACAGCAACAACATCTATAGCGATGTCAACTCAGAAGTCCCACGAACAATGGAGCGTTTATCTCGCACTGCACAAAAATGACATGACTTGACGGTGAAAATCAAAAGACAAACAAGTCGGACACAAAGATCTGCTTTTTCACGCGTCGGCTTCCACGAAAAAACTAAATGAGCCGGACAGAGACAACCCCGGGCACTGTGCGAAGGAAAGTTTTTTTTAACATCCACTGTTACATAAGAGGATGGTCTCTGCGCGAACTAAGCCCCTTCGTCCAAAACATCATCGTCATTATTTTAACAGCCAGATACCAACTGTCTGGTTCCCCTGGCGAAACAAAGCCCTCTTTCATGTGATTCAGAAATGCTCTAAATAAATACATAACATGGAGGAATGGCCGCTCTGTCTCTCTCTCTCTCTCTCTCTCTCTCTCTCTCTCTCTCTCTCTCTCTCTCGCTGGCTCGCTATTACAGCCCCTTTAAACCGACTTTGCTCTGTCTAACTGTTTGATGTCCATAGG
>OOFB01037040.1:19188-29508 GCA_900323305.1 Trachyrincus murrayi
GGAGGCAACCGCCACAGGATTACCCAACAGCTGTTTGCTCAACACTTGGTTTCTGGGCACTCGTCCTCCCCCAATTGTCAAAATACTACGGTGGCTCATAGTCCCCGTTATTTTGAGCCATGAACATTTTGTGATCGAGCAAAAGAAAAAAGAAAAACTAAAATACCATGCTTAGTTCAGGCTTAAAATACACTTCGTTCCCAACATTAGCCAGACGCTATTAAAGTTCCAGTGAGAGACAGGTCGGTCATGATGGTTTTGGGGACAGTGTGCAAACTCAGCAGTTCACTAAATTATCAGGGCACTTGTTTGCATTTCCCCGGTTTACATCATTCCCAGCTTTGCCAAGCAAAACAAACCGCGTCTGGACTTTTTGTACATTTTGTACATTCTGTTGAACATCCACAGGTTCATTACCTTGGGAGACCGTCAAATACCTGGAGCAACCCACTAGCTCAGATATTGATTCATTTAACCAGTTTGCTTCAAATATTAGTCTGAAATCCAGAGAACCCCAACTGTATGTCAGAGAGGATTATCCTTAAAATACTGTATACAATAATGCCATTTTGTTTGTTTAACAGCCACTGCTTTAAAAGCAAACATCTTGTAGGATCGGAAAAATAGCCAGAATAGACAGGATCTGTAAATTAAGCACTATGTTCCCTCTCTATACGTGGCCTCAAACACAACCAGTCTATCAGGCTGTACAAATAGATGAGTGCCACCTCACGTATCTCTAGCGTACATTTTCTGTGCTACAGTAAAACTTTTGAGGGTTAAAAGAAATGCAGATACTATTCCTTTTTAGAGAGAAATCCCCCCAAAAGGCTTCTACCAGTTATAACCTATGAATACAAGCCAAACTGTTGAACAAACTGTATCTGATGTCTGATATCTATTTGATGTGCATGTAATTTAATGTTTTAACATCGAGGTCCACTTTGGAAGTAAGTGATCAACACTTCCAAGTACTAACCTCCAGGAAGTATTATGTTTTGCAACCCGAAATAAAAACAAATAAAATAAAATATCTACAAAAGTGAGCAGAACAACTCTGATTTTAACTTGTTGAAAGGATTATGTTTGTATAAATTGGTAGCAGGTAGCAATTCGGTCAATAAGGGCCTGGACGTTTGAGACTCAAGTTACTGTAGCTTCAAGGCTTTCGGATCAAGTGCTTTTGACAAAAGGCTTCTCAAATGATTCATCAAAACACTTAGAAAAACCTACACGCCACAAGCGTGTAACCATTAAATAGTACCTTTTTTATAACACCTTGAGTAACCAAACTATGCAAAACTTGGGAGTCTAAATACAGCTTGCCTATTGTATGTAAGCGGCTCCGATTCGCCAATTTCTCAAATCATTTTGAGAAATTTGTCAAATCATTTTCACTCCTTGTCGGACTACTTCCAGCAAGGCGTTATTAATACCTGCCTTTTAGCGACCGTTTCCAACATGATTTTGTCAATAGCTTCGGGCTAACTTCCCCCCTGCCTCTGAGGGGGCCCACACTCACTTTTGAATTGCATCAGCCAGTCATGGCTTCTTCCACACAAAGAGCCCTATAGGGTTTGACCTATTTCTGTTATGTCGCCCCCCCGTGTCTACGGACGAGGTCCAACGAGAAGGTCCGTCTATCTCCGCCACACTGTTGACAGGTGATGGTCATTGGTGAGGTGATTCCACCTCACCTTGCACGTTTTGGAACCAGCACGGGACACTCTGTGAAAACGGCACCCGTGGCCCTGTGATATTTACAGCTTACGGCTTATAGACAGACTGCTAACTTTGTCTTTCTAATGCCCCTTGGGGTGGATTTCATCGCACAAGTGATGCTTTGTATGAATAAGAGGAAGATATATATATATATATCATACATGTACTTCTTCTGTAATCTTTCCTTTTCGCAATGGGTGTTTTTTTTTGTATGGGCGGAGCTATGTGATTGGTGGAATGGTATTAGCATATTGGATGATATGCCTCTGTTCCTGTTGTAAACATGGAGCTAATACAGAGACATTGTCCTTTTAGTACTGGTTTATAGTCCGCTAGTACACACACACACACACACACACACACACACACACTACTACTACTACTACTACTACTACTACTAATTCTTACTACTACATAAATACAACAATATCATTGAGTGCTTGAATGGTGTTAACCTTATCAAATAAAAAATATATAAGTGAAGCATTACAGATTATTTCAATTATTGTCTTATTACTGGTCACTAATAGCCCATGCATAAACATGGTAGTAGATTAGCAGCACAGACAGTAGTGCAGCACTGCTATATGTTGGGACATTAGAGTTAGGACTACTAAAGACTATTATGCTACGTGTCAAAATAAAAGTCGATCAAACAAATCCCAACAGGTCTTATCGTACATCCACAACTGGTACTTCAGCATACAAAGAGAGTCAAAAGCCTTGGCAAGGGAGGAGTGCTTGTGGTTAAAGCAAACATTCAAGAGTGGACACATCTGTTCTTTGCCACTGGCGAAATGCTTTTAAATAGGAATTCAGTCATGCATTTTGGCGTAGTAATGTATTTCCATTGCAAAAAAAAAAACGTGGGCTACAGTCTCAGATAGTGAACAAGTCAGATGGATCACAGTTAGATGGATCACAGTACACAAAGAGCACACAGGTTGGGTTAGGTGAGGCGTTGACAGAACCGATATGAGTTCAAACTTGTTGAACTCATTGCTTTGTGCTGCCGAGCACATGCAGAACAGCCCGAGAACAACACACGCCCGTCGGAGGCACAACACGGGGAAAGCCATATAAACAATACATATAAACAATACATATAAACAATACATATAAGCAATACATCGGACCTTAAAGAGAGGCGAGCATGATGGGGCTGTAGAAACACTAAACAAGCATGCTTCGTGCTCAGTAAAGCTTTGCATCGAGTCAAGGCGACACCCGTAGAGAAGCGCTGCACGCTTGCAGTTGCACAATGTGCTCGGCTACAGAAACACGGTCCACACACAGAGACTCGGAAATAAGCTTTTTGTGATTAAAAAAAGAAAGAAAGCATAAAGGTGATCGAAACTGATGTTGTCCCCCCCCCCACACACACACTCACACAGAACATGCTTGAAATGAACAAACAATCTAACCTCAGATAAATACATATAAATATATAAACATAAGCCTATAATAAACACATTTGGACTCAACGTGTTGTCTATTACACGCGACGAGTCGGGCTATTAGCGCAGTATGTAAGCATCACTGATTGGGGAGAATAAAGAAGATTTAAGTCCTACCTAATTGTACAATTTCGGGACAGCTGCAGCCTTGGGTGGGTGGGCGGACTATTGGAGAACAACGTTGGAGACCCTTCCCATTTAAACAACCGAGGCGACTCAGTGGAAATTTCCATTCGCCATGTGATGGCCAACTCCCGGAGCATCACATTACAGCGCCATAACATCACATCTCCCCCCCTCCACTCCAGCGCCCGACGCCTTTCACCGGAGAGACGCTTCACACGTGAGCGGCGCGGGACGCGGTGCACGGGAGCGTGTTGATGAAGGACGGCTCGTGGTGTTTTCCTTTGATTCGCGACCCTTTGTTGACATTCCATCCGTCCACATTGTCGGCGCGCGCGCGTCTACTCCATTCCGTTCCGCGCGCGCGCCCTTAAGAAAATGATTGCATTTTTTCTTTATTCAATAGGATTTTTACATATATATATATATATATATATATATATATATATATGTATATATGTAGAAAGTATTCGCATACGCTTGTGTACATGGTGTTGTTTCTCGATGCGCCGATAATGCGAAACATGCGAGAAATGTTAAATTAGGCCTTTTGGCGTATGAAATATTCCGTGACGTCACGTGTCGTACCCCCAGTGCCTTTCCAACTGTGACATGTAGCCCACACGTCTTTCTAGTTAAACACACGGCCCTTCAGTATATAAAAGCTTATTTGAGTCCCTCTTGTACTATGAAAATCAGTTGAAAGGGCTACGGCAAGTTGCCCAAAACGAAATAACCATTTTTACTGGTAAATCCCACATGTTCACTAATGCACTAGTTAAAGCCACACATTTGCTATTAAACGTCACAAGCCTATTCAAGTCAGTGTCTAGGGGTAGTGGGGGAGGCAACAGATGTAAAATGGCCAGGTTATGGATAGTGAATGAGCAAGTTGTGAATAGTAATGGACTAGAAGCAACAGATGATGAAATTAATGGATTTACTGAGGGATAAGTGACGATGTGAACATAAAACACAAAACAAGTATGTACAACACCACAAGACATGCAACCGGGTCTTGGCTAAACAGGTCATGGCAGGCCTCCCATTGCTGGAAAGTGATGAGGTGGACGAATCTGATTGGTGGAAACGGGATAACGATGAAAGTGGATGCTGGACTGGCACCTGCACAGGATGACAGAGAGACATCGAGACAATATACAAATATAAATATATATTATATATATAAATATATATAAATATACACGCACAGTGGACGTAACAGTTGTGGATAATACAAAGTGTATGCAGGTCAAAAAAGTCCCAGGTCAAAAAAAAGCACAATAAAGTTGGGCTACAAGCAGAAATACACAATTTACACCACACACTCATTTAACCGGCTTTGTGCTTTTTTTTAAATATATCCACGTATGACATTTGAAGTTCAGCTTTGAAAATAAGTTCTGGGTTACATTTTCAGCAGTTGGTCGCTACCCTAGAATATACAGAGAAGAAGAAAGTCTAGCCAATCAGGAGCAAGCTGCTAAACTGCTCCATGTGGAAGCCCTGGATATACAGATATTTGTCACATTGTAAACTACTTAACTAAATAATGAGTCTCACAGACGTTCATTCGTTCAATGGACACACTGTAGCCAGAAAGGAACAAACACCGAAATAGAAGATTAACATGTTTCATTCTTTTAATTGTGAATATTGAACATTGAAACACCAACAGCCTTCATATTCTTAACCAACAATATGTAGCCTAACATAAGTAGCTATAACTGAGTAAACCAAAAAAAAAAAGCTGTTCGCCAACACATGTTTGAAGGTTTGACGTGTGTTGAACACACATGACTTTGTGTGGTAGAACACACAGCAATGGGAGACAATACATAGAAAGGGCAGATATGTCTCTTTGTAAACACGTACATGAACATATGGAGCACTAACCCGTGTGCTGTCACAGCACGCTAAGTCTGGACAAACCAGCTCTTCAGACAAAAGCTCACGTTATGTAACTCAACAAGAAATAACAAACTCCTTCTTTTGTTAGTTTTTAAGTCTTTCAGATCGACAGTAATGTCGATTGCTGACAATCGTATGTAGGCCTACACTGAATAAACTATGTATGGTAACTTGTTGGGGTGTTTTGCGAACGAACAAATAATTAATCAATTTCCACTCACATATAGAGTTGAGCCTGTTCATGTATGTGGAAGATAGATGCTAGCCCTCGGTTTTGCATTCAAATGGAGCGAGTTCACTCCTGAAAATAATGAGTATGTTTCTACCACGTCTTAAAGCGTGACTCACTACAGAACATGAAGAACATGAAAATTAGGAGCTTCAATGGTAAAAAACAACAACTATACATATATATATATATATATATATATATAACATTTTTAGCATTAGCTAATTATTTTTAGCGTTTTATCGGAAAACACAACTCCATATGTTCAGCATCGCCAGCAGGCCCAGCTGGCCCATTGCATTGTTGCCATAAACACAAGGCTCCACTCTGAATGTAAGTGAGAAATGCCAAAGTGCAGTAACCCACTGCTTCCTGAATAATAAACACATCTGTATTTCACTGACTTTCAATGTGCAAAAAAATGCTATGAACTGTTTTGATGAACTGACCATGCTGGGGGAGGCTAAATGCTGAATCTGTGTGGCATTTTGTGTTTTGGTGGAAATTAACATCTGCCAGATATAAATAGAATGAAGAAAAAAAGTGATCATCTGGGCGAGAAAAGGAAAGGACACAGACCTGATATACAGACAGTATAACCCCCAGATGGAGCGTATTATTTTCCTTCAAAATAAACACGTATGTTTTTATAAAGTTTAGTGGACACCAGGAAGATAATTCTGGGATTTTGGTTTCTTGTTGGGAATGTATTGAAAAACAAGAAACATGAGAAAGCCTGACCTTCTATCCAAATGAAAGGCCAAATGTCCAAGGCTAAGCTAAGCTAACTAGAAGCTAACAATGATCTGTAATTGTCAGCATAATAGTTGTGTTCAATGGGATAATCTTAATTTCACGGATTTTTCTGTAACTCCCCTCGTGTGCTTCATGAAGCTTAAGATCTTCTCCTATGAAAAGTTCTGCGAGGTCCTACAAGCAGTGGTTCTCAACTGGTCTAGCCTCAGGACCCACATGTGTCATTAGTCATGAAGTCAAAAAGCTACAACAATTGGGGCTAAACTCATGAATTAACATTGAAACATTTGTTAATTCACAGGCTTCTTTCTAAAGATTAAGGTTTGGCATACGCTCTCCGACCCACTCAAAGTACCCTCGAGACCCACCAGTTGAGAATCACTATCCTCCACTGCAGACCCGTTCATTACAAAGGATGCACCCGCTAACATATAGCATGCAATTGAATAGCACACACATAGCTTTGATAGGGCCAACAGTGGAATCTCATACTACTCTACTCACTCTACGCTATCTATACTATCATACAATCTTAATCTTAACATGTTGCGTGTGCTTATGACTGCATGTGAAGGCCGCTACGACCGGGGGAACATCAAACCAGAGACGTTCGACTGACCGGTTGACTAGCCGACCTGATTCTGTGCTTTTGGATAGGGAGTGCATCAGTGGCCGTATCACACTGTGTGTCAGAATGTTTACTCATTCATCTGAGACGCTATCTAAACATTGTCGGCGACAATGTTTAGATAGGAATGAAATTCCACAAAATGGCGCTGAGGCTATTTTCTCTGTAATTTAAGTTATCAATCACAGGAAAATTGCCCAGCGTGACATCTGAATGGTTTCGATGTGATAACACAACGCAGATGAAAGAACACACACACACACACACACACACACACACAATCCCTTACAGTGGGTGGATTGATGGAGCATGTACAAACATCAACAAGAGTTGATGTTTGTGTAAACCCAGCCCCATGCGATTTTGTATACATTCACATCACAATTGTAGGAACACGCACTCACTCATTCAGGCCTACTGTGAATGTAAGGTTCTCTGCTGTCAGTTTCTGTACCACAAACCTTTAAACCTTTTGGTACCTTGTATGACTCTTATGATTGATTAGTCCTTCAGCTAGAACCTTCTGCTGTGGGACTCTGGGAGCTGGTTAGTACAACTAGAACCTTCTGCTGGAGGACTCTGGGAGCTGGTTAGTGCAACTAGAACCTTCTGCTGGAGGACTCCAGTATTCCATGTATTCCACCCTATCTTGCCCCATTTCTGTTTTATCAGCTCGGGGCTCGGTGCTATGCGAAAAGAAAATATGTTTGTTTAACATTTAATACACTATCTGAGATACCAGAGAGTGAAATAATTTGGTTCATGTTATCAACCATTCTTTGGGAGTCAATGTGTGCATGTGTGTGTGTGTGTGTGTGTGTGTGTGCGCGTGTGTGTGCGCGTGTATGCGTGTTGTGCCGTTCCCCTTTCTGCAAATCCTCCAGCCCTCGTCGTCAAGGTCGGGCAAAATAATAAGACCTGGACACCATTTCCAGATTCCTCCGCTTCTCTGACCTGCACCCGTTAATTGCAGGGGCATGTTGCGCAATCTATTATGTAATCTGTTTTTTGGCGGGCCGGCCAGTGGGTGGCTGCAGGCTATTTTTCTGGGGGGGGGCAGGGGGTGCAGACCTTCATGATTGGCGAGTTGCTGTTGACATTCACATTGTCATAAAAGGCGCCCCCTCCCCCCCTGTCCTCCCCCCACCTCCCCCCCCTTCCCTGCTGTTGAGGTCCGGTCACAATGAATCCAAACAGGTCCCCCAACGGTCAGCCAGGGTTGGCGAGACCACCACACGCAGCACACACACAGGCACGCAAACAAACACACACACACACACACACACACACACACACACACACAGGCACACACGCAGGCATGCACGTGTGTCCCAAAAACAGAGCTGGAATCAACATGGGACACGTGCACAGGCCCAGCCGGGTGAAGAGGAGGTGGGTCGAAGTTAGACAGCGATGAAAAAAACGTAGATGTGTTACATTTCCCTGAGCGTTAAATGCTACAGTAAATGGTCTTTGTTTTTCGCTTTAAAAATTGTGTCGTAACATAATGAAAGCCACACAAAGCGTTAAATCATATTATCATTATTATTATTGTGCTATTACATTATATAACTTTTGTGTGACTCTTTTGCCATGTTTACCTGCTACCCTCCTGTAAACGTTATTGTCCCAATAACACAAGATGTATATTAAGATATTGGTACATAAAACATGTCTGGTGCTCCCTAATATTTTGGATTAAATATGATATTGTTGCCGTGTATTTAGTTGAATGTTTCAAAACAAATCTCAAGGAGCTATAGACGGAGTTTGGCATAAGAGTACATTGTACAGCATCGTATCAAGCCAGGAGGATTCGTCGGTAAAGAAGAGTCATCTGCATCCGTTAAACGAGGAAGATCACACAACCAAGTCTGCTGGAAATATTTCAACCCTGACCGTGAATCATGACCCTTCTGAAGGATTGTGGGTAAAAAGTTACAAAGTAAATCCTGGCCAGGATTTGTGGATAGATAGATTTCAATCCATTTTCGCAGTTAATAGCCAAATTCAAATATGAGCAATCATTGTATTGTATTTTGTTTGAAGATAGAAATCACCAGAAATGTCTGCCATTGCCGACGAGCAATTTAATAGCCCACTTATCCCCAGAAGACCTGATTTGAACCTGAATGCTCTGCAGAGGTTTTTCTGCTGTCAGTCCACATGGCGTGTTTAGCTTGTGACAGTGTAGGATCTGTGTGACGGGAATGATTTCTCACTAATTAGGTTGCGCTAATCATTTGAAAACAGCACACATGCTGAAGGAGAAAGAGGGTCTGTCTCTAACAAGTGCGCGTGTGTGTGTGTGTGTGTGTGTGTGTGTGTGTGTGTGCCTGCCTGTCTTTGTCCTTATGATTATTGTTATGTGGCATCGAACCAAGGCAAATTCCTTGTATTTTAACAGATACTTGGCAATAAAACCCTTTCTGATTCTTCTGATTCAGATTCTTCTGATTTGTGAATATATGTATCTGTGATTATGTGTGTGTGTGTCTTTCTCTCTGTGTCTGTCTGTGTGTGTGTCTGTGTGTGTGTGTGTGTGTCTTTCTCTCTGTCTGTCTGTGTGTGTGTGTGTGTGTGTGTGTGTATATGTCTCTCTCTCTCTCTCTGTGTCTGTCTGTGTGTGTGTGTGTGTGTGTGTGTGTGTGTGTCTTTCTCTCTGTGCCTGTGTGTGTGTGTGTGTGTGTGTGGCATTGCTGCAACTCTCCCTGTAACTTTCCATTGAGGCAGCCGAGGCAATGGAGCGGCCCTACTGGAAGCTGCCTTGTCCGGACTATGAGGGTGTCGGCGTCTCTTTTTTGTCCTCAGGCCCTTTATAAACTCCCCTCTCACCACGCTGAGGGGGAGCCCCCCTGACAGACAGCGAGAGAAAGAGAGAGAGAGTTATTGTTCTCGATGAGTGGATCCTGAGCTTCAGATGATACGACCAAGTGGGAGGCCCCATCGGTGTTTTGTCTGAGTCCGCGTCCCCGCGACCCTGCGACCCCGTGACCCCACGCCGCTCCGCTCTCAACGTGGTATTTTGGGAGTCGACCCCATGACCCCAAGCGTTTGACCACCCCTGGAGGTTCGGGCCCAGATCTTAACTGCAGGAAATCGCAGGCCTCTCGTTCAGAAAAAAACAAACAAACACACAAGCTGTGACTTAAACAAACAAGCGAGTGGCCTAAAAAAGTGTTTAAAAAGTCACATAAATGTATTGCATTTATGTTAAGCGATGAGTTTAGTAAATGTCTTCTTCTACATGAACTGGAGGAGTGTACTGCTTATTCAAGGGGGGGGGGGGGGGTTCCCAAGCACTCCCAAGATGTGAGTGACAACTAACTACAAAAATCTCACTCAAGGACATTCAAGGGACCTGAGTCGCCTGCTACCTGGAATGTGACATACCACCCCCCCCCCCCCCCCCCCCCCCCCCCCCCCCCCCCCCCCCCCCCCCCCCCCCCCCCCCCCCCCCCCCCCCCCCCCCCCCCCCCGCCGCGGGGGGGAGG
>OOFB01037041.1:23460-43137 GCA_900323305.1 Trachyrincus murrayi
TGCGCTGGGGCTCCATAATTAGTTCTTAACTCATTTGATTCCTGGACAACGAATCCCGTTCCAAGCATCCATCCTTGCCTATCCCTTCCCTAATCGATCCACTCATCCAGCTCCAAGGATTGGGATCCACTGAGCCACTCCTCCAATCAAAACCTTGAAATACCAGGAAGAAAATCAGAGGAAACTGTTAGAATAAATGTCAGATTTGGGCCTAACCCATTTTTTTATGATCACTCATGACAGACATTGTTTGAGGAAAATGCCAATGAGCACCTCAATTGATGGAAATATTTTTAAGGGATTAAATTATCCCAGGGGGAAAAAACTGAACTTAGACTACATGTGACCATAAAAAGGTTACAAAGGTGGAATAATGTCACATGTTGACAAAGTACTGCCTGGCATATGACCAGAGTAGCAGCTAAGAAAACAAAAAAAACAACGCACAGCACATTAAGCTTCAAGAAAAATATAGACACCAGTGAAAACCTCAATTTATGGAATAGGAAGCGTACCATCGCCTCGACCTGACTCCGCCTCCTCCTCAATTAGATGTCCTATCCTGACCATACAAATGACATGTGCTCCACAATGGTTTTATTCCAAATCATTCTTTAATCCTTATCTTCAGATGTCTAAAGGAAGACACAAGGGTAAAATACAGTTAAGCACTGGGACCACATCCTCCTGTCCAACCCAACCCTCCCCACAAAATAAAAATTAAAAAAAACACAACTTTCCAACATTTTCAAAAATATTGAGTGCAAGTTACTCAACCTTTTTGAACCTGATCACTGCACAATTTAAAGTTGCAAATTTTGAGAAGACTGTAAAACGAACAAAAAGACAAGAGGGAGGGGGCAAACCAATGGACAAAGCAGCTGGTAAGGAGGGGGGGATTGATACACCTACATACCAAGATCATCCAAAGACATCAAGACATGAAATGCAAAAAAAATTAAAAACAGTTGACATCTGGAAAAAACTCATACGGGGTAAAAACAGCAGGGGGAGAGGAGGGGGGGGGGAGAGAGAGAGCAAGGGGTACGGGGGGCATTCAGATTGGTTAGAAAAAAACAAAAACAAAAGCCAAAACACTTGCGATGGAAAAGATTTAGGAGCGGGATCGAGAGCGGCTGTGCCGGGGCGAGTAGCGGGGCGATCCTCTGCCCCGGGTGCGGGAGTTGCTTCGACTGCGGCTGCGGCTGGCGCTGCGACTTCTGCTGCGGCTGCCGCGGCTACGGGACCGGGACCTGCCGTAGCTCGGGCTGCGGGGACCGTCGACTTTCACGCGAATGTACGCAGTCTCTCCCTGGTAGACAGAAGAGAACTTAGCATTGAGAACACAACCCCTGTGTGCTGCATTTGAGAACACCAAAAGACGACGCCGTTTTTGGGGGGAGGGGGAGGCATTTCTGCGCAAATGTGACGGCACTTACCTTAAAAAAGAAAACAGGGGGGAGGGGGTAAACTATGATCCATATAGTTACTCAAATCGGTACACATACCTCATGCGAGCGGAATTTGGTGTTGTCCAGCTTTCTCACGGCGTACGTCATGTCTTCTTTGCGCACAAACTCCACTACGCCGGTGCCATCCCTGAACACGTCAGCGTAACACACGTCGCCGGCCTCGCGCATGTGGTCCTTTAGGTCCTGCCAGCTGCCGCTCTGGGGTAGACCTGTGAAAACACACGTGTCACTCAAATGTACATAAGCAGCCGTTTGAGCAGTAAGATACATTGTTAATCCCATGGGGGAATTTTAGGAAATAATTCCATTTTTAGCAACATCATGTTTATTGAATCAGTAACATTGTGTTCATGTTAGCAGGTTTGCCATGATAGCAAGGTTAATAAAACACGATCATGTCAGTCGCACAGTCCATTGGTGAAAACAAGTGTCCAGCTGTGACGCTTTGTCGGTTATTTTTCAGGAAGTGAAAAGGGCCCAGATTTTAACAGATTTCAACATACTAATGTAAAATTTGCCTTCGTTTATTTATATTTCATGGAATTCAATGCAAACTAACCCTTAAATCAGTTCCTTTGGTTTGCATGTTCAAGGAGTACTCTGGGATGGGCCATTCTTTTCAAATTACTACAATTACAATTAATTTTGATTGATGAACAGGGGGTGTAATCATCTGACGTCGGACAACAATAGCTCCTGCTCCACTCAAGACAAAGTAAAACGCATGGCGGCTCTAGTTGCCCATAGAGTAGAACAAAAGCACGTTTATTTCACCCTCTTACCGGAGACAATGACTCTGTATTCGGAGCGCCTGGATGGAGGCCCATATCTGCCCCTGGGAGCACCGATTCCACCGCCGAATCCTCCACCACCACCACCACCGGCGCCTCCTCCGCCTCCTCCTCCTCCTCCTCCGCCACCTCTTCCCGAACCCCTGCCGCTCCGGGGGAATTCAACACGCAGTCTGTAACCGTCGTAATCATAGCCATCACGTCCGTACACTGCATCATCTGCGTCTCTGTTGAGGAAAGAGTGAAGGCCGATGTTACAGCGCTGAGACCCTGCCCCGTGGGTGCAACTTTTAAAGAGGCGTTGAATCGGCCGCACATCTTATGCTAATATCGTCAGCCATGTTAGCAACCGTGGTCATGTCTGCTAATCCACCCTCCATTAATGCATGCCCCGCATGCACACAAAACATGCATTAAGAGCATAACAATTTCGAAAGCATTTCTTGCAGCGTGCACTTGCGTGGCAAACATTTCCACAGAAAGCCCAATAACCAAACTAAGTAATGGTGCAACACGGCGCGATTCACCTCCACGCCAACAACAATGCAAATAGTATGCCGCGGGCATGTCAATCTAAACATGTTACAAAGGTGTTGGCGCTCACGTCTAAACGTGTAACTCAGTATGACAGCCGTACTGGGTTTACGTTTGGTGCACATATCAGTACAAAGACGTGGTTTTAAACGATAAAAAGCGCGCCATATGTGCAGAGCGTAGTCTCCTAGGCCCTGGAGGATCCTCAGCGCACGAGTTGGTTAGCCACACGATACGGCTCACTGTAGCCTAGCATGCTAGGCTAGCACGTTACCTGGGGTCTTCGAATTCAATAAAGGCGAACGGCGGTCCTCCTCTCCGGTTCTTCAAATCGATATCTCTAATTGCTCCATATTTGTAAAACACGTCCTCCACGTCCTTGGTGCGAATATCAGGTGGGAGATTCCCGACGTAAATTCGGCAATCGTTGTTTCCCGCAGGGCCTCGCACAACACCCCCCGACATCGCTGCTAGTAGTCTAGCTCTCAAATCAAAAAGCTAACTTGCGCTAACGTTTGTTGTTAGGCGGCGGGCAACGCGAATATTATTGTGCACGGTTCAGATTATGTCTTTTGAATTTCTCCCAGCGGTCAAAAAGAAAACAATAGAAAACACCGATGAAGCCGACCGCACGTTTTATACTCCCCCTATGCAGATTTACTACGAAGAGACAATCCCAGACGCCGCGGATCGTTACCTCCCGTTTCCTTTTAGCACCGCGCCTCTTCTTGGACTTCATGAATACCGGAAACGTGAATGTGGGGAGAGCTAAAAATGTTCGCCGCTTCCGCCAAACAAAATAGTCCACTAATTGGACTAATAGGTGTTAGTGATACTGTTAACAATTAAGAGTACTCCTTTATTATTTACAGTGTTATGTGATTAATATAGACTTCAACATATGATTATTTGTGTCAATATAATTAAAGGAACACAATAAAGTAGACATATTTATTCTATATTAATTAATTCAGAAATACATCAATACTTCCTGTTCCTGTAGGCCTACTATTTCTAAACTGTTGACCGTGATTATTTCATATAGGCCCAAATACAAATGTATCTTTGTAATTAAATACTTTTGGCAAAACATTACACAACATTACATTATTCATGTTGCACAATCTACAACCAATAATACTGCAGTTGTATAATGTCTAAAACAGTCTTTATTGATTTGTTTTCAGGTGCACATGGATATCATCAATTATATTAACATTTTCAGTAGAAACTACACCAGCAGCTAAAGGTTACATACAATCTGCATCCAGTTCCATAAGTTAAATAATACAATCCACAATCCACACAACAAGACAGTTGTGGAACCATTGCATTATCAGTGGTTGCTATTTCACTACATTATTTAGATCTACACTATAATGCTATGGATTTTCAAAAGGGGAAACTATTCATAACGCAACATTTATATCCATACAATAGTCAACAGACAATATAATTATGATCATGCATGCTTTCAAACATACAACCAAGTGGCAAAATCAAGAGCCTAATTCACATCATCCTTGGATCATAATCTAAGAACATCAATTTCAGTTTTCGCCAAACCAGGTTGCTTACATTACATCATTTATGACCATCCGTTGCTCGCTATTGTTAGCCAAGCTATTCGCTAAAGTTTGGAAATAACTAAAGTACCACACTACAAATCTTCTTGAATAGTTTACAGGGTAATGGCAGTTGACAATGCAATAGTGTTGGTGCAACTGAAACAGCACATGGTGTTCCAGGCGGCTCAGTACGCATGACTGGGCCCATACAGGTGCTGTCCGCGTTCGCCGCCATGCTCACCACCGGTATACTTCCCCAGACACGCCAAGCTATTCACCTACGGGCAGAAAACACATCACACGTGTCACAAATATCAATTGGCAACGCTCATCGCACGGTTTAACTCAGGTAGACGATGGAGTCCTAGGGGTTATTCACAGCTATATTTACTATTACGCTTTTATCCAATTTACAGTAAAGTGATATAAGTCTACATGTCATTATCGTGCATGTCGTTATCGTGCTCTAGGATGCTTACAGGTAGACTGCAGACCTGGGGGATCTAACCCACTACCTTTTGGCTGGGAACACCCTGACCACTATGCTATGCTGCCTCCCAGCTAAGCCAGATTGTGACACCTGCCTCTGCTCTTTTGATGAACTGCTCCGTGGCGGTGTTCTGGTTCTCCTTGTGGCCACGCCAGGTCCGGAGGGCAGAGGCCTGCAGTGCGCGGCCGTAGGAGAAGCTTAGAATCCAGGGCTTGGGCAGAGGGCAGGTGTTGATCGCGTTGAGGTTCACAGAGGCCTCCTCCTCACTCTGCCCCCCCGAGAGAAAAACCACTCCTGGAAAAGGAACAGGAAAAAATTTATTTTACAGCGAAACATAATAACGTAAAGGGTCTTTGTTTAGTTTTATGTTTCCCTCTGGGGGGGGAAGTGATGCTGCCTCAAGGTGACCTGTCACGGCTGGCGGAACAGTGCGGCGCAGGGCGGTGACTGTTGCCATGGCTACCTCCTCTGGGCTGTATTTGGTGGAGCAAGTGTGTCCGGCGGTGACCATGTTGGGTTTGAGTAAAGTGCCCTCCAGGTACACGTGGTGGTCAGACATAGCCTTGTAGACCGCGGCAAGCACCTGAAACACAAACGCTTTGTTTCTAAATCTGAACATGGCAGCGCTGCATCGTCTTGGACTTTGTTCCATCCGGAAGGGAATATTATTTTTTTCTCGTCTTTGCTGATCCCTCAGTGTGTGGTGAGTGCTTTGGTGTCACACAGTGCTGGTATCCCAGTTAGTGAACATAAGAAGCAGAACATGAAGGAGCCTACCTTCTCAGTGACATACTGGCAACGTTTCAGATCATGGCCTCCATCAGGCAACAGCTCTGGCTCTATGATGGGCACTATTCCATGCTGCAAGGCAGGAAAAGCACACATATGAGATGATGATCGTGGCTCTAGTACCATCCTACCAGCTTTGTACCCAAGCTAATACGCTACGGCCAGTCCTCCTCACCTGCTGGCAGATACTGCAGTAACGGGCCAGAACATTAGCATTGTCTGTGATGGCCAAGCTGGATGGATTGGTGTCGCTGATCTTGAGCACGCAGCGCCACTTGGCGAAGGACGCTCCATCTTTTTTATACTGAGCACAGCGATCGGACAGCCCCTCCAGGCCTGCAGGGAGGGAACATACAAGACATTTACACAACACGTGTCTCTGGTGGATTAGAGATAATATCATCATATGGAAGAAAGAAAGAAAGATTGAAACAAAAACACACACACACACACACACAAACTAGCTAACTAAAAAAACAAACAAATAAACACATTTTACCCTACCCTGTGTGGTGGTTTCCCCACTAGTGCCAGCCAATGGAACAACACCCTTGTCCACCTAACAAATACCAAAAATAAAACAGATGACATTTGTTATTATTTCACAAAAACACTTGTATTCACCGTAAAAAAACACTCAACCCAGCCCAACTGTGTGTGTGTGTGTGTGTGTGTGTGCATGTGTGTGCGGCTACACCGTATCCACACCTTGACACCGATCATGATGCCCTGGTCGCGGATCATCTTGACGAAGGGCACGCCGCTGTCAGAGTGCTGGTACAGCGTCTCGTGGAAGAAGATCACTCCGCCGATGCAGCTGCTGATGCGGTCGTCGGCGCTGAACAGAATCTGCCGGTACTGGCGCCGGTTCTCCTCCGTGTTCTCTACTCCCACCTGGGCCAGCCTCTTGGCCATGCTGCCTGTTTAGACACAAACACACAGTGCCCCATACCGGATCAACCACGCTGGAAGACTCTGCATCAGATCACCAACATGGACGGTCCACACTGAATTGTCTCACACTGCTATTTAACTTTTGCTTTCTATGAAGGACGCACTCATTTGATGAATGACACATTTCCTATTCAGTCATTTAGGAGACACTGTAAGTCACTATCCAAAGAGACTTACAGTGTCTGCTAAATGACTGAATAGGAAATGTGTAGTTCATCAAAAGAGTGTGTCTTTGTGAATTGAGGTATATGCCACAAAGCAGCAGGGTTAGGCATCTTGCTCGAGGACTAGACCATGGACACAGGGGATCGAACCCAGTGCCTTCCGGCCGGGAGTCAACCTCTCTAGCCTCTACGCTATCCTGTCCACCATTGCTACGTTATGTTTCTGTACAACACTTAGATATATTTGTTTAGTTTTGGAGGAGACTTTCACAGACCGACGGACTCATCAGCGGCCAGGATGCCCTTCCCTGGAGCGATGATGCAGAGAGCCGTGTCATGGAGGTCCTTCTTCTGCACTGCAGACAGCGTAGGAAACTGGTGGGTCATGCTGGGCAGATGGCCTCACAAACTGTTAGAAAACACAGAAAATCCTAGCAGGGAGTCGTACGATGGTGACTTATTCAACTATATATAAATAGGTGCAGTTTTTAGTAAAAAAATTAATTATGTATAAACACATATAACATATAACTCGAATAAGAGCACATTCATAGCGAGCAAGTGTTAGTGAAAGTGACAATGGCATTGTTGTTGTTGGCATGTTGTCAGTTAGAAGTGTGCTGTTTGCTGACACAGCTAACTGATCTGCTACTATAGATGCGATGCTAAAACAGGTTCAGCTACATACATACATGGAATACAATTCACTTATAAGCATGTTGATGTTAAATCAATGTCCCATCCATGGTCAAATCAATGTCCCATTCATTTCTTATAGTCAAAGGCAATACATAACATTAGTTACTGAATATGAATCTTATGAATCGTATGAACTAGTAGAGTACATTAAAAAGTGCCAGAAGATTTTTCCTAAATGGATTCATTATTTAAAATTATATAATTCTCTTTGGAGCAAAGTCATTGCTTGTATAAAATGAAGGATGTACAAAACATGTAAAAAACTAAATTCTATTGTGAATATTTGTATATTCAAAATGTGTCACTGAGATTTGGCCACTGTAAAATGTTATATTGTAACTCCCGAAAGCATAACATGGGAAATAAATCACAATTATCCATTAAAAACCTTTACCTGGTAACTTATTTCTTTCATAAAATAGTGAGTTTGAGTTTGAATGACTTAATGGTCCATTTAATTAACAAACTGTTTCCAGTACATACAAATAATTGTATAAAAGAGTAAGCGGTCTTACCAGACTGAGTGGATCTGCGGTGCAGGCTGATGAGAAGGACACTGGCGCAGGCTCCCTGACAGATGTAGTTTGTATCCACGGTAACTGTGTCAGACCCCGCAAGCCGACGCCCCTGGGCGGGCTGACACACCCACATTATGTAATAGAGAAACAGACATCAGGATGGGTTTTGATTAACCATTCCAATGTATTTGTGTGAAATCTAGGTTGTACAAAGTAGCCTATGTCTTAATGCTGTAATTCAACTTACATTGGTAAAACACACACACACACACACACACACACACACACACCAACTAAAATGTTTTAACTAAAGAAAAAAAAATGAGCGGGTGACTTAATTAACCTAATTGTACAATACACATTTTAAAAGGCCAGTGGGATCACATAGGGTCCTCTGTGTATATACGTTCTGTTACACCCCCATAGAGTAACCTCATTTTAGCGTCCAACCATACCTCTTAGCTATTTTTATCTTAATTAGATGAAATGTGCCCTGGGCAAAGTTTTTAATTCCCCAGATAAATTGATGCTCACCCTAAAATCCACAGGAGAATCGAGAGGCTCGGAGCGACTCATGCACCGTGGCTTCACGCTGCACCAGCGACTGTGGAACTTTCCAGACTTTTTCCAGCCAGGAATTATGGTGTAGAGAAAATAAAGTAAGATGAAGATGGTTATTTTGTTCAGTATGTGTAAACATGCTTATGACTTAACACTAATATGAGTTGTATCATATTGAGCCAAGGTTATAAGCTTTGGGAAAATCGACACATTTTATATAAATACAAAATGTATAATTAAATGTATAATTAAATAATATGTGCAGGTAAATCAAAGTGTAATATATAACATACATAAAGACGTGCTATAGCACGTGAATCTTTTGATATTATTCATATAACTAGTGTTTTGTAATTACAATTACAAGCATCTTGCTCAAGGATGCCTACAGACGGGCTGCAGATACATGGGGATCAAACCCAGTACCTTTCAGCTGGTACAATACTACCCTGACACCCCTCCAAACAACAAACTCCATTTTGGCTGTGATGTGCAGTGTTGTAAGACATCTCAGAGCCGCCCTACATTCCCTTCACGACAGTGGGTCAGTGTGTCTGTGGATCTAGATATAGGCCACTGGACCAGAGGCTGCTACCAGAGCCATCACAGAGACCCGACGGACCCGTCTAAGACAGGGGCCTGAAGGGGAATCTCAATGTCAGAAGGAGGTGGTTTCCTCACAATACGCACCGTTCTGGAGACAGCCGCCTGAAATAGAGGAAGGAGCGGCAGCGGTTATATCTGGCCCTCTCTACTGGGGCACTAGTTTTTTTTTAACTTTCCTTTGTACCAAATTAAAAAACGTCTAATGATGAGTTGGAACGAGTCCTGGTTTTTCTGTCCTATTAAGGCTGTTGGAACTAGGTCGTTCTTCTCCTGGAGGTGGTGTAGGAGTGTATGCATGATGTGAAGGCGATGAACCATCTGATTTATCATACATTTCTCTCTTCATCTCGTGAATATACAGTATATCACATTATATATTAAAGTTATTTCCAACAGAGGAATAGTTACATTGAAATATAGTATAATTTAATGATAAATATTACACTTCAATGGTAAACTACAGTCTTGCAATATGAGATGGGGATAAGGGATTCTCTTACAAATGAACAGGTCCAGTCACCACTGGGGCGTCACAATAATAATTTATTAATCAAGGCTAAAGACAACAGTGACAGTAAACAACTCCCCTGCTCATGCCGCGTGAGACATCTATGGTAGAGAGAAGACAAGGTTTCTCTTCCACAGGTTTTGTGTTCCAGACTGTGTGGACTTGCAGGGCCTTCCCGCTGTCTCAGTATGTCACATTAAAAGCCTGTTTTCCTGTCTCAGTACATCACATTAAAAGCCTGGATTCTATAGTCGCCAGTGTTGCGTTTGGATCTGGGTAGTGTTAGCTCCCTATTCTGGTGATCTTACCACCACATTGGGCCGTATAGCCGGCCAACCCTAGGTCATAATGTGCCCTCCAGCTGCTGCTTATCCACACAATCAACAAACCAAAGAAAGCAGAGCTGCAGGCAGCTGTTATTGAGAAAAAATACAGTACAGGTGTGAGCACTTCTCTGGAGAAGGTACAGAAGTTTTTGGTATTTGTTAGCATATGGTACATTTTGTAAGCATATAGCATATGTAGGCCTACATATGCATAGAATGATGAACTGAACTTTAAAAGCCTGGATTTAGTGACAGTCAGCAAAAATGTCCGTTCTCCATAGGTCTCAAATCACAGCAGATAACTTCCAATTAAAATTACAGATTTGAAATAAAAGTGTTCCCAAAAATTACAATGTTCTCAAAAATAATATATATACTGTAATATTTAAATGAAGAGAGTACATAGTAACAACCCAACTTAGGTAAAGCAGTAAAGTCGGTCACAACTAAATCAAATAATACTGCTCACTCCACTGAAAGGGGGGCTCACAGGTTTACTATAGGAACAGCCTCAGTATCCAGGCCCTCACTTTTTCACGCTCTGTGCTGCAGCGTAGACCTGGTTGTGGTCCACATGGGCCAGGGTAGGAGACAGGTCGGTCGGGGTGCTGGTGGGAGACCTCAGCATCTGATCACAGTCAAAGTTATAGAAGAAATCCTGCGACGACATGAGTCCCCTCATGGCCTTGGCCCCCCGGTCCGGATGGTTCCTGAGTCTCAGGACGACCTCCACCGGGGACTTCTGGAGCAGCAGGGGGTCAAAGGAGGTGCCGTAGAAGAAGTTCTGGCTCTTAAAACGATCCAGGTTGCGAAGGCGGTTTGTCGGATCCTTACACAGGAGCTATGGGTAAGGCAAGGCAGGTTTATTTAAATAGCACCCTTCAAACAGGCCTGTCAGACTGCTTCACAAAGACATTATAAAAAAAGACATTTAAAGGATAATCATTAAAAGAGAATAAAGAAGACAATCATTTTAAAGAAAAATAACTGTACAAATCAAAAAATTGTATATAAAAAATGTCTACAATATAAATTTTAAATATTTGGTGTGTGCAAATGAGATAATATAATTATTATTTTTGTATCAATGTTGAAGATCCTGGGCTTCGTAGCCAAAGGTTCCTAAAAAAATAAAGGATTAGCAAGTTAAATTAATAAATAAACCAGTGCAGACATACGAGGAAAGGAGGAACGAAGGGTGAATGTATGAATTGTGTAGATTATTGTCAGGAAGCGTGGATGTCAATACTAGAGAGTGTAACGTATGGTGCAGACCTCAGTGAGCAGGAGGGCAAGAGCAGAGCTGAGGGTCTCAGGGACATCGTAAGGACACTCTCGGACCTTCTTCAGCATGGAACAGTGGTCTGGTTCTGGAGGCACTGGGAACTAGGCATGCAATAACACACACAAAAACTATGTTTATTATATTAATCTAATTGATATGCATTAGAGAGTGATGCAAGACCGTACTGCAACTTATTGTTGTTGAGTAAAATCTCTTCGGAAGTAACTTGGGTAACTAGAAAGACGGACAAAAATCTTAGATACTATTGTTATGATTGTTATCATCATTATCATTGGTGAATAGTAGAGTGTAGTAGAAAGGCTGTTTGACTGCCAGCCAAAAGGTACTGGGTTCAATTCTCCAATGTCCGCAGCCTAACCTGTAGGTATCCTTGAGCAAGATGCCTACAGGTAAACCCCCTACCTGCTCCTTGATGACATGCATCTCAATTTACTGTCAGTCACTTTGGATACAAGTGTCTGCTAAATGACTAAATACTGTATGTGGAGTGTGTGTTGTTGGTGGCTGGTTTAAGCAGCCACAACTGGTCCGTCAGGCTGATTAGACTCTGGGGTTGGGTGAGGCTGCACACCTGTGCAGTGTGTGGGGCATTGGGGAATCAAGGCCCACAGGTTAAACCAGCCACCACACACACACACACACACACACACACACACACACACACACACACACACACACACACACACACACACACACACACACACACACACACACACACACACACACACACACACTCAAGAGCATGTGGACATGTCAGCATGTAACACCTGCTCTGCCTTTAACATTGTTCCAACTCTACAATAAACCGGTTGCAACAATCTACCTGTGTCCTGTGTGTCGGAGGAGCCCAGAAGAGCCACCAAGGCGGCATGTGGCTACAGTACTAAATAGCAGGGTTCCCTGCTACACTACAGTACTAAATAGCAGGGTGTCCTGCTACACTACAGTACTAAATAGCAGGGTGCCCTGCTACACTACAGTACTAAATAGCAGGGTGCCCTGCTACACTACAGTACTAAATAGCAGGGTGCCCTGCTACACTACAGTACTAAATAGCAGTATCGGGAAGTGAGTGTACCTTTCCTGCCACTAAGGAGAACAGGGTGATGCCGAGGGACCACCAGTCTGCTGCGTGGCTGTAAGGACCCCCACCCAGGACCTCAGGAGCTGCAGACACCAAACAACCATCACATCCTGTCAGATCTCTTAAGCTACCACACTTCACTGGCATCAGTGATACCCTAACCCAACCTTTAACCTTTAACCTGTAACCCTAAATCATTTCAATGCCTATGAAGTATTGCCAATTGTGTAAATTTTAGTGAACCGCCTTCTCTCCTGCATGTGTGCACAAGTGGCGTGGTTATTAATAGACATGCAGGTCAAACAGACAGACTGGGACGGAGGTACATTGCACACAATCATTTCAGAATAGGCCTCTTTCTGGCTTATTGCCATTGTTTTAGAAAGAATTCTCCTCACTGTTGACATATTTCCATATTCTAATTTTGAAGTGTAACCCCAAGGGATATGCAAACACTGAACTAGATAACTAATAGATGACACCTGTGTTTCACCAGACGGGGCGTTCAACCCGTGAGATTTGATTTTAGTGTTCGGTTATTATTTTATATATAAATTCCATTGTATACATATACCTGTAGACGACAGAGTGGTAGATTTTCCACTATTTAAAAGCTCCTACCCATGTATTGGATCGTCCCACATATGGTGAAGGCTTTTCCTCCACGTCTCAGGTGGCGAGAGAGGCCGAAATCAGCTAGACGTAGATGGCCTTCGTTTCAGGACAACACAGCGTTACCATCATCAGCTGAACATTGTTGATGTTATGAAAGGATTAGTGTAGTAAATTAGTTTAAAGATAAATGTGTTACATGTATAAGGTTCTGATCAATTATTGATTAGATTGATTGACTTGATTGCTCTGTGTTTCGGGACTCTTAATATATATATACATACATATGTATGTATATATATACATACATATATATATACATACATATGTATGTATATATTTATTCAGGTGGAGTTAAATAGATAAACATACCCTGATCACTCAGGAGAATGTTTTCCATCTGAAAAGAAAACAACATTGCAAATTCACAGAATGAAAAAAAATACATTGACTCATATGTAATAATGTATCCATGAATAATAGCTTCCTAAAGTAGTTCTTATACAAAACTCTATTCTTACCTTTATATCCCTATGGATGATGCCTAAGTTATGCAGGAATCCTATAGAAAAGAATAAACAAAGCAGAGTCTAATCTCCTCATTTCCTCAACTAAAACACCTTGCCATTGAAGTATTAAGCAATACAAAGGCTATAGATTAAATCCCACAGGAACACAAACCTAATGCACTTCCCAGCTCTGCAGCGAAGAGGCGAACATCATCTTCTTCAAAGTGGTGGCTTAGCAGCCAGTAGGTATATAGGTCCCCAGTACTGCAGTAGTCGCACACTGGGGAGCAGGAGATACAGGAGATACAAGGGTGGTCATGCCTTTAAAATACATGGACCACACAGAGCAGGAAGTACCTGCTTGGTCCCTTCTGGTACGAAGGCGGTACTTCATGAAGAAAACAAAAGGAGAAGGTCAAATGATACGATCATCACAATGCATGCTGCATGCAGCCCAATCAAGGAATACTTTGTCCCAAAAGTTTAAGTTAAGTTATAGTATATATAACAGCCAATATGCATTTACATTTTTGTCCAAGGTTGATCCACCACTGCACACAACTTTGGTTGGCAATATGCAAATGCAATAAAACAAAGAAAACGAAAGTTAATTGGTTTCAGTGGGAGACACAAGATTATGTTATTAATGGAATGCAAGCACTACCCTGTAACTCCACGAGGTGGCAGTGTAACCGCTTCCAATATCCCAGCGAGAGGTACAACACAAGTACATACGTAGACTGAAACTATCAGGCCCACTAGATTGTTGTGAAGGAAGGACAACTGTTTTACATCCATGGGGACAAAGGGAACGTTACAAACTGAAAAGGGGCATGGGACAGGGAAGAATACCTAACGTAGCCATCTGTACACTCACTAATGAAGAGATGCCGTTGTGTCTGCCAGCAGTCCTGCAGATTGTGGATAAATGTGTGTTTGTGCTGCCGCTGAAATGCAACCGTTAACACACAGCAGAGGATAGCCATCAGTATATTGAGGAGTTATAATAGGGAGCTTCCTGAACTCTATTGAATATGATTCATACCAGCTGGAGAAAAGATTAATATATATATGCCATTTGGTAGACGTTTTTATCCAAAGCTACCGTGAGTGGATACATTCTTATCATGAGTGGTTGCTCCAGTGGGAATCGAACCCCTAACCCTGGCTGTATTAATGCCATGCTGCTCTACCAGTGGAACTACACAGGACCACAAGATATTACAATGCTACCACCTCACTTGTCTTGTCAATTATTCTTCTGCACTCCCAATTGAAACAGAAGCCAGTGGATAAACATGAGTTTTGGCCGGTTAGGACAGCGTGAAACAAACCCAAGAATAAACAAAGAATAAACTAACCTGAATGATGACTTCTTCCTTCGTCTGTTGGAGAACTCCTTTCTTCAGAATCTCTGACTTGGGTAGAACCTGGGTGTAATGGACATGACGTTAATGGAGAAGTGAATGTTTTTTATACTATAATGTTTGTCTAAATATGCGGTGGAAGATTTACCTTAACAGCATATGTCTTCTGGGTTAACTTGTCCTTCATTTTCAAGATTGGGCCGAAGGAACCTTTGGCTACGAAGCCCAGGATCTTCAACATCGATACAGAAATAATAATAATTATTACTCATTTGCACACTTCATATTTTTAACATAATCTGAATAATCTGTGGTGTGGTGGACTAGGCTTGTACCTCATAATGGTCTTGCCCTCTGGGGAATTTACGGCATGGAAACTCTGGCAGAAACACAGAGATGTACCCTGGGAGAGTCCTTTCCTCGGTAGCTCCATCACGGACTGGCTCAGCCGAGGGCCGAGCTAACTCTTGGGGAATGGAGAGGCCGGCACCCTCCGCTGGCTGAGTGGGGGCGCCCTGGTGTCCAAACTGTGGGAGTCTTTGAGAAATGGACACCCTGATGCTGGAGAGGATGCCATGGCGAGCTTGATGCTCTTCACTGGGCATCTCCAACTAGATTGAGAAAATAACAACAGACAGACACATACATGTGTGACCCAGACGGTCAGGTTAGGAAAGCATACATCCTCCACCCGCTTCTGCAGAACCGGTGCACAGTGGAGAGTATCCTGACATACTGCATCATAGCGTGGTAAGCCAGCTGCACCAGGAAGGACCAGATAGCTCGAGGGGTAGAGGGTCATCAAGACAAGACAAGGCAAGACGTCTACCAGGCCCGGCGTCGGGGCAGGACCTCCAACATCATCCGTGACCCAACTGACCCTGCCCACCGCCTTCAAACTACTCCCCTCTGGCAGGCGATACACGCACCACAAGACCGAAAAACAACGTCTTCCCCAAAGCTGTCAAATTGTTGAACATGGCCTGATACCCCCCCCCACACACACACATATATATATATACCACCCCACCCCCCACTGCAATTGTTATCAGGGAGTGCCATCGGCCGTCATAATTTCGTTGTGTTGTTGTCTTGCACAGCAATAACAATACAGTTTTCTGAACTTGACTATGAAAAGTATGTGGAAATATTAACACGACTCTGACTTTCTATTTCCACTGTGTTTACATTACTTTTTGGAGCCGTGGACTCTGACATCCCAAATAGTAATGAACAGTTCACACATTGAGTTGAATAGAGAGAATAGAGGAGCATCGTTGAAAGCTCTTCTGGAAACAGATAACATGCGAAAGGAAATGTGCGCGTCTTTAACTTACCTTGCCATGTTTGCTAACGTCGTTGCCCATCACATTCTCCTTCGTATGCTTTTAGATGCTTCCTTCTTTGAATGTGCCCGTTTCAAAATATTTACAATCCCATCATTGTTTCCCCCTCCAATGAGTGACACTACAGCCGTTTTAAACCTCCTGTTCGCTGAAATACGGACAACAACTAATTTAAAGCGAGGACTGGACCCTGCTCTAGTTCAGGCTCACATTAACGATCAATCATGCATTAGTAGTTCTAGAGACCAACCACACAACACAACCACACAACCACACACAACCCAACCACACAACACAACAACAACCACACAACACAATACAACCACACAACACAACCCAACAACAACCACACAACACAATACAACCACACAACACAACACAACAACCCAACCACACAACACAACACAACCACACAACAACAACAACAACAACAACACAGCTGTACGGGACACGTTCAGACTGAGAGGAACACTTTTATTGACAGAAAAAGGGTCGGGGAAGCGCAGCGACCGTTCAGTCGCATCAGGAATACAAAATGGGAATATTTAAAACAATGTTTACGCAAATATACTTTGTGAACCATTTAGGTTGAAATGTTGGGACGAAAATACATTTGGTTAACATGTGACTGGATTAACGGGCAGAGCAGCACACGAATGCACACATAAAACAACCAGCTTACAAAAATATCTGAAAATACTTTGATAAAAAGTGCTTTAGTTTTAAAATTAGAAAACAATCAGTCAATAGCTGCGACACACATTTCCATGAGGATGAATTTCATCTACCCAAGTGCTATAAATTATTGAACATGTATATATATAATTTTATATATTTACGCTGCACTGTTCATGATATATATTGCACCGGTATGAAATACAATGAGGCGTTAAGAGGCAGAAAAGACAGGCTGTCATAGTAAAAATAAAATAATTTGTGGTACTTTTATAGGGATAGCCCTTCCTGTCAAAGTGACAATCATGCAGGCATATTTTTCCCTCAATATCTCCATTTTAAAGCTAACAAAAACAAAAAAAACATAAAGGTTAGCAGGGGAATTCCTGAATCTAAACTCTAACACGCTAGATAGCATTTAAGAGACTCTGAAAGTGCTTTCAACGTGTCCTAAAACCTTAAGCAGGCTTAACTGGTCAGACAGACGCACGGTATTCCCGAGCCAGCGGGAACACGCGTCGCCCAGCTAGCATAGAACAGAGAACCGCCAACAGTGACACACTAGCAACACAAGTCATCCGAACCACATACACACACACACACCTCAAACAAAGCAACACAATTAGTGTATGTATGATGTATGACCATTTACAGGGCACATTAAACATACTCAACTGATATGACATGAATGTTTTGTTTCGATTTTTTTTGTTTTTGGTCAGAATTCCACTTCAGGAGCCTCCTTATCGCCTGGATGCAGTTTAAGCCAGAGATTTGGACCATCATCATCATCATCATCATTTCATCTGCAGGAGAGACCCACCCGTCCACCTCTGTACCGCCACACCAGCAATGGTCAGCCGAGACACACAGATATTCATCTTCGATATGTTTGACAGTTTGCTTCCAGATTCCCCCTCTACCCCCCCAATCACCACCACCACCACCGTTACCACCACCACCACCACCACCATCAGGCTGAGACAGAACCTGCTAGCGACCACCACAGTGACCCGAGTGCATTCACTTGCGACGGCTGAAGATGCTCTTCTTGCTGGAGCTCTTGTCCGCGGAGCTGAAGCCGATGAGGAGGCGGGCCTTCTCTTCCTCCTCCTGCTGCTTCACGCTGCTGTCCATCTTGGCTTCCAGCGCCTTCCGCGAGTCCGTGCCCTGCGTAGGCTTCAGGCGTAGCTTCTCTTTAATCATCTGCAAAAACATATTCATATTACCGTGTAAATTACCGTGTACATACCCTCAAAACATTTATATTACCGTGTACATACCCTCAAAACATATTCATATTACCGTGTAAATTACCGTGTACATACCCTCAAAACATTTATATTACCGTGTACATACCCTCAAAACATATTCATATTCCCATGTAAATTACTGTGTACATACCCTCAAAACATATTCATATTACCGTGTACATACCCTCAAAACATATTCATATTACCGTGTACATAGGAGGGAGCCAATTTCACTACAAGCACGGAGCACCCCTCAGCTAGCCAGACGGCTCAAAGCATGCAATGGAGGTCAGATAAATACGTCTAGATTCAAGATATTGACGGATTTTTAACTGGATCGGATTAAACAAGAGGTACTGTGATTACAAAGCATGTGTGCGTTGAACAATGGCCTATGAGAGTTTGAAGGCATTTGAAAGTGAAGAAAAGGTGAAAATGTTGGATGTCTCTACCTGTGCTACCAGTGCCTTGCGGCTGTCCCTCTTCACAGCCATGGCGAAGTCCAGCCAGGTCCAGGTGTTGTTGTGGTACTCCAGGCAGGGCAGAACCAGGTTCAGGTCCTTCCAGTCCACACTGCTCTTCTCTCCCTGGAGACAAAGAAGAGAAGTTTAAAACCTATGAAGACATCCGGTGCAAATTAGCGTAAAACCGAACAGAAATAAAATCAAACCACAGGGACGTTCCCACACAATGTCACAGTAATAACCAGTTTGACAAGAGGGTGCGCTATCCCTGAGGTTTAATTTTCACATCGGGTTACTCTTTAAATAAAGCTGCCACTGCAGATGCCTGCACAAATCTCCAGAGGTCACAAAAATAAAGAGAGAGAGCGAGAGAGAGAGAGAGAGAGAGAGAGAGAGAGAGAGCGGGAGAGAGCGAGAGAGAGAGAGCGAGAGCGAGAGCGAGAGCGAGGGGGCAGCGACAGGACCCACCTTGTAGCTGACACAGAGGGGCACCTGGGGGATCTTAACATAGATGAAGGAGTTGTTCATGGCCGCCCGCTCCTTCATCTTATCGATGTCGTCCACCGGATGCTGAGGGGGATGAGGTCCCAGCAGTTAAATACTGATCATGTCAAGTGTTCTTACTAATGGGGGAATATAGTTGGGTTTACCTCTGGGGTTTTCCGGAAGGACCTCCTGACCCCTGTGCGGTTCTGGCCCTGGCCAACACCTTTGCTGGGGCCCAGCGGACCCATGGAGTCCTCAGACAGCTGGCGCGGCTTCACTGGGATCCCTGCAGACCACAGAACCCTCAGCGTCAGCACCGTGGCCCCTGGGGGACACGGGCTATAATGCACTAGACACCCTAGACTCCCACTGGGGCTTCGCAGAGAGTTCACACACACACACACACACACACACACACACACACACACACACACACACACACACACACACACACACACACACACACACACACACACACACACACACACACACACACACACACACACACACACAATCCCTCAAGGTTGAATCAGTGCTAACACAAGGCTTTTAATAGCTGGAAGGGATGACATAACAGGCTGGTCAATAGCACACA
>OOFB01037041.1:46076-57803 GCA_900323305.1 Trachyrincus murrayi
GGCTCAGGGGCTCCATATGGAGGGTGGGCCACAACCTGGAGGACCACACACACACACAAACACACACACACACACACACACACACACACACACACACACACACACACACACACACACACACACACACACACACACACACACACACACAGTTCTAGTCTAATCTAAAATAGCATGATTCAGCATATC
Source organism: Trachyrincus murrayi (assembly GCA_900323305.1). NCBI lineage: Eukaryota > Metazoa > Chordata > Actinopteri > Gadiformes > Macrouridae > Trachyrincus > Trachyrincus murrayi. Next base: position 46,263 of record OOFB01037041.1, read on the forward strand.
TCATTCACACTGATGTAGAAATCATAAGAAACCTGATGAGTATGTTGAGCTCCTCACTCTTCATCTGCATGTCGGTCTTCTCCTGGTTCAGCTGGTTCTGGAGCCGGAGGTTGATCTCCATCAGGTCCTCACCACTCTGCTCCTCGGGCTGGGCCTGCAGACAAACAGGAGATCACAGGTTCTCTCTCGTTACTTTTCTCTTGATGAAGATGAAGCTATCAGCTCCTGGAAAGTTAGAGGTATACACTTCGATCCACACAAGTAAAGTCAGCCTGGACACCCTTTGGGTTGGTGAACAAAACGGTTGTTGTTTAATAGGATGCTGGAGGGTACGATGAAGAGGCAAGGTTTACATACACAATATTGAGTCATTTAAATGTTTTGGGACCAATAGTAAAATAAATCAGCCAAGAGTTATGAACACTATTGTACAGATCCTCAGAACGATAAGACATAGGGGAATTAGTGTGTAGTAGGTGTGGAGAAGGACCTTCAGGGTTTGTGTTAGCTGGAGCTGGTCTCTCACCCTGATGTTGGAGTAGATCTGTTTCTCCAGGCAGCGGATCTGGGCCACGTGCTGACGCACCACCTCCTGCAGGTGGAGGATGCTGCTGCGCTGCTCCTCAGGGTTACTGGAGATCTCCAGCTGGAAGCGTACACGCTGCTTCTTCTCACTGTGCTCCTGGAGACACAGAGACACACACACACACACACACACACACACACACACACATACATAGAGATACATATACATTACACTTGAACGTGTTTTGATGACGCAGGAACATCAATGTTCAATGTTCACTTGAAACTCTCAATAAACATATGTGGAAAGAAAACTAAAAAAAGACATATACACAGACACACAGGCACACACACACAGGAAATGAGAAATCAGCACTAGCCAGAGTAAATGTGAGAAGTATCATATACTGAAGGTCTAGAGACGGGACAGTGTCCTCCTACCTTGCGTTTGGTCTCCACGTGCAGCAGCAGGTTGTTGACGATGTCCAGGATCATGGCGTACTGCACAGGGTTGGTGGAGATCTCCAGCTCATGGTGGATCAGGGTGAAGGTGTCCACAGCACCTGGTGGAGAACACAAACAAACAATCAGCAAAGCACCGGTATGCTGAGACGATACTTCTCTACAGCTCCACTTGAGGTTTACACCTCTTGGAATAGAGGTTTAACCATGTCCATGGTTGACTTGGCAACTGATTGAACCAATCACAGTCCAGTATACAAATATATGCAGAAGTAGGGGATTTAGCTTTAAAGGCAAAGTAGTGAGTGTGAGGAGGGTGTAAATGAGGCTATAGTTGTATAGTTTATAAGGCTAGATGAGTAGAGATGCTGCAAAGCCATTTCCACTAGTTTAGTGAATGTCTTAATTCAATGATAGCGGTGATGTGTAGCTCAACCGGTGCATGGAGCATGACAACAACACTGCCAGGGTTCGGGGGTTCGATTCCCACCAGGGAAGAACCCATGCTAAGAATGCATGCATGAAAAACCTGATCTTCATGTGGATAATATTTTTGAGATATTTACCGGCCTGCTTCTTGAGCAGATCTTCCTTCTCGTGGTTGTCCCGGACCTGCGGTGGCTTGATCTGTGTGGCCAGCTCGGGGTCGATGTCGTGGCTGTAGCCGATGTAGTACATACGACAGCTACAGCGAGAGATGATACGCTGCACCTGCTGCATGTCATTCACCTGGGCCGGCTGGTTCCAGTCTGCACCGCCAGGGGGACAACACTTCAGAGATATCTTACACATTTCAGATTGAATTTAAATAGCCGTTTATCGATTAGGAACAACATTTACAAATATTGTTATGGCTCATAAGCTGTGGCAAATTACTTTTTACATTTTAATAGCACAGACCTCCACAGCAGCAGAGGCCAGGTCAACTAAAAAAAGGAAGTGTGTGTGTGTGTTGTGGTGGTGGTGTACAGGTGATGTAGCAGCGTACCTGTGGTGGTGCTAACCATCCCGCCCACAGCCTGTCCACTCTCCATCAGCTCCAACACAGAGTCCAGGTTCCTCTCCCTGTGCTCCTCGATGTTCTTCACCTGAAAACACACATCAGCGCCCACAGCAGGTCACACCTGGGACTGCAGCCACCTTATCAATGTGACGAGGAAAAAACATCTGTGGTGCTTTATCTAGACTGAGGCTCTTCACAGCACTTTACAAATAATGGTAAAAAAAAGCCAATCAAAACCCTTAGTTGCACATAAAAAAACAACATAACAAGTAATAACTAGAGAAAGACATCCTGGCCAAATTCCCAACGGGGCTCTTGGACCAACACGGTCACTTTAACATCCGGTCTCCAATTGGATTGTTCCATTCCTCCCCTCTGCATTGTGATAGCCAGCGTGTGGTGAACAGTTTCCCCCACCCAGCTGGCGTTTAGAACCAAGACAGATCCAAGATGGCCGCTAGGTGAACAAGGCCCATACAAATCTACCTCCAGCCACAGCTGCCGGTCCTCCTGCTCGGAGGGGTTGGGCTCCATGGTGGCGAAGTACTGCGTGCCGTCCAGCAGGCAGGTCCAGGTGGTCTTCTGCTTGAGCGTGTCATTGTACCAGGCTGGGTGGTGCTCACACTGCAGCAGCTGGGCCTTGGCGGCAGACACCAGCACACAGCCAGCCGTCTCTGTGCCCCGCAGCATCATCTGGAGAAGGGGGGAGTATGGGAGTCAAGCATGGGAGTAGAAGTGGGCCACCAGTGACCATTTCTGATTGGATTTTCACTTCACTGCTTCTCCACATGCTAACAAGGGTGTTATACACTAGGGGTGGGGGAAAAAATGTTTTGCTTCCGCGATTCTTGTATCGTCAGGTTGATTCAAAAATGTATTTATTTTTTTAAGGAAAAATGTAAGCCAGAAACGTTAACATAATCGAACCCATAATAGAACCCAAACCCAACGTGATACCCATCGGTTAATCTTTGTAATATCATATTGTATATATTGTGAGGTCGCTGCCGATTCCCGTCCCTATTATACACAGCTCTGTCCCACCTGTCCTCAATATCACCACCAGTAGGCTGCCGTCCATCTAGGCTTAGGCCAGGAGAGTGATTGAGTTTAAGTATCACATAGACATTGATTCCATTTAAAATAAACACAGAGGCTGTTTGGCATACGCAATATTAATATCAATCAATGCATTAATCACCGTCCGTCTCAGTGATTGGTGATCAATGTCTAACTGAGTCTTCAATGTGTCTGAGATTCTCAACTGTATGTTCAGATAGTCCAGTTAGAATTTAAATCGTTTGAGTTGTGAACTGGACCACAGATGATGACCACTGCAGGGAAGTATGCGCATCATCATAAAGTTACAAAATACTAGATGGTGAGTCTTATTTACCTGACAGTTGACCAACTCGATGAACCAGTTGCGGTTGTAGACGTCGTCCGTCTGAGACGCGGCGATGCCACACAGCGGTTCGCTCAACCCGGAGTCCTCCTCTGAGAAGACCACAAACTTATCGTTCTCCTCGATCAGCTTCTGGAGCATGGAGGTTCCTGAGGGAGGAGCAGGGCATATTCAGCTAGAACTCGACAGAGAAGATGACGGATGACGCCGAGGTATCTGTTAATGCGGTTATTCTGCACCAAACATGAGGAGGTGGGAAATAACATCAGTCAATTAAAAATACATCCATACAATAGGAATTTGACTTAGAACATGTTACCAAGTCTGGGCAACCACAGATGGGCAACCACAGGTAACCTTGAGATCACCTTTGAGACGGTACCTCCAAGATCCCCCGCGATCACAGATCAAATCCTGAAGGATCATCTCAGTCCCACACCGCTCACCGCCCTAGTATCCTGGTTTACTTTCAAAAGTGTTGGCTTAGTTCACCTCATGTATGGGTTCATATAGGCTTTAAAGTTCATCTCATATAGGGGTGAAACTGTAATTCATGAATGGGTTGTTGGATCAGTTCATTGGATCCTGATCTAATGATCTACAGCAAAAGTGCTGTAGTGCTCACATTTTCTGGGGAGGTCCAAGCTAACCTTGCAGGAGGTTCACGCAGTGTTTGTGTCTGCAATGATTGGTCACACGGAACCTATATGCTTCCCCCTTCTGATGAGAATTTGTGTAATTGAATATTACCACATGGTTACCACGGGGAACACTACGGCCTCTCACTACGTGAGATCAAAGCCCCACCGTCCTACCTTCGTTTTGGTTCTTCTCGACCCGGGCGGGGACCGGCAGCACGGGAGTGACGGGGGCCGTGGTGGGGGAGTAGTTGGAGGGCGAGCGTTTGAGTTTCTTGGCCAGGAGCTGGGTGTCGATCCTCAGGCCCTTCAGGGCCTCGGTGGACAGGTTCCTCTTGAGCACGGCTGCCTTCTTGTAGCCGTCGTACAGCCCGAAGGCGATGTTCCTGTTGGTGGTGGTCCAGGACGCCCGCAGGTCCACCAGCCGCAGCTTGTGGGTGTACGAGGCATCAGTCTTGGAGTTGGGGTCCTGTTGCAAGAAAATGTCAAAATGAAATGAAAAGACGTTTGAAATGGCTTCCATGCACACATTCTACCTGATTTACTATTTTGTCATTTAGCAGATCTTATGTTCAATGGTCTTATTTATTGATTTTGTATTTTTCCAGATGCCTGAGCAGGCAGGGGGTTAGGGTTTGGCTCTAGGATGCCGACAGGTAGACTGTTGACATTGGTTTTCAAACCCAGAACCTTTCACCTGGTAGTCAACCACTATGCCTATATATGAGTGACTGGGTACATCTCGCTATACAGGAGAGTCTCTTTCTTTTCCCATTGGAGCAACGATACGAAAACGCAAAACAGTAGCAGAAAGGTTTATGCTTACCTCCTCCATGCGGTTGCTCTGCCGCTGGTAGCTGAGGGAGGACATGCTGAGCAGGTGGGTCTTCTTCACCTGGGCGTTCATCTGGTGGTCGGCCGTCTCGTCCCAGGTGGATGCCATCAGGTGCACCGTCACCTCCGACAGCTCGCTGACCATCTGGGTCACGTTCCACTCCGAGATCAGACGCCTCATCACAGTACCAGCTGAGGAGGGGGAAGATATAAAATATAGTCAACATGGCGTGAAAGCGAATACCAATGCACGCTATTTTATTTACTAAGAGTTAGCTTAACTTCCCCTAAATCAGATACATTAGAAAATGATTTTAGTCTTTTTTTTGTAAATGTATACGTCATTAATGACCAGGGAGGGATTAGGCTTGGGTGCCTAGAGGTAGACTGCAGACATTGGGGTTTGAACCCAGAACCTTTCGGCTGGTAGCATCCTAACCACTAGGAGAATATCCTTAACAATCATAACACTGTTGAGGTCTGATCCAATTTGAAAATAAGCAATTGGCGAGTACTCCTGCTATCACCAATCAAATCCTTCCAATCCATCCACAAACAACATTGAGACCACCTTTGAGGCATATGCCAAGTTCCCCTGCTATCATAAATCTCTCCCTGGATATCTCCTGAATTATGGATTCTCACCATTTCAAGGTTTTTACAAGCGTCTCTTACCCTGTGGAATGAGCCTCTGGGCCCCTCTGGTGAACACGTGGCCCTTCTGACACTCCACCTGGATGCCCCTCTGCTGAGCGAAGGACGCCCAGTAATGCACCTGGAGGACCAGTCAGACACAGGTCTGGCATCAAGACACGCTTCTCAAAAGATAAGATACGACGTTATTCACGGTGAGGGGATTCAGGTATTACAGCATCAAAAATAACAATACATCTAATAGAAAAAATCCTATAAAAAAATCCTAATATGTGTGTTTACATGATCATCAGAAATCAGGGAAAAACAACAAAACAGAACAAGAAGGATGCCAAGTAGTTAAATGCACCGAAATGAAAATCCTTGCCTGAGGCCAATACTATGAACATTGACCGTCGGTCCACGGTAGATGAATACGAGGTAAGGTAAATGAATGCCACAGACAGAGCAGTTACCTGGAGCTGTGGGAAGGCAGCGGTGTAGGACAGCTGCTTGTAGTGCTGGCCCAGCTTCTTGCGGATGGGCCTGAGGCTGTAGAACAGTTTCCCTCTGCATATGGGCCGGGACACGCCGGTCCAGGTGGCCCAGAAGTTCTGCATCCACCGCAGTGTGCTGCTGTAGAAGAGCATCCTTGGCTGGAACGGTTCTGAATAGGAGACGCACACATAGCTTTCTTTTAGATGTAGAAAGATGGGCATACAGTTCAGAGGACTTTATCAATCTCTTTATCAAAAGGAAATTATTTCTGTCACAATTGTTCTGCTCAAGATAGAAATGATGAATACAATAAAAAATACAATAAATAAAATAAAATAAAACTATAAAAATACAATAAAACCAAAAAAACACCAAAATGTCCATAAATATACATGTACATAAAAATATGTGTCACCATAAAACTGTAGTGGCTGTATTAGCTGTAGTGGCTAGGGTGTTCGACTCCCAGGACCCCTACCTGCTCCATAAAGATGTGAATTCAGATCTGAATTCACTGCAAGTCGCTTCAGATAAAAGCTTCTCCTAAATTACTTAATAGTAGTAGTAATAGTAATGGGAAGATGAGAGGCCAGTGAGTGACTGAGCCAGCCCAGCCCTACCTGTTCCACAGTGCTGGTTGAGGTCCATGGTTATGGACAGATTGAGGTTCTCCGACCGGAAGGCCCGGTAGGAGTCATGAGGCTGTCCTGAGGTCACGTCCGCCACGTTCTCCGCACAGCAGAGCATCACAGCGTAGTGGTCATGGGGGTTGCCATGGCAAAGCCACTGGAGGTCAAGGGTCATGCACAGGTTGGGCAGGTGAAGGAAACAGATGTCGTCGTACCTGGATTGAAAAGAAGGGAATTACTTCAGGCTCAGTTGCAAGTAATGTGAGATTATTCTTGTTATTCTTAGAAACCAAGACCCGTTTCCCCTTCTTACTTAGAAGCTGTTCTAACATTGACATCCATGTCTCCTTTGAAGACAAACTGGCCCGGGTTCCAATCATAGTTCACCTTATTCCATTCCCAGTGTAAGTTTTCTGTAGTGTTGTACGGGTCCTGTGGATACCCAAAATTCTGGTTTACCACAAAGAATATAGAAAAACTTGACACCCAATGAAATAAATGTTCGATTTAATAAAGGCAAATCTGTGTTGAAGGTAGGCTGATGGTTAGAGTTAAATAAAAAAAAATTAAACAAATAAAACAGTTCATTTCTAATAAATCAAATAAAAACTTTATTAGTGTACCTCAGTGGCCAGCTGGTGGAGGTTGGCATGGTCGATCTCCATGACGAAGCGTCCGTGGAGCAGCAGGCGGCTCTTGTCCCACCAGGCCAGGAGAGGAGAGGGGTCCACGGAGGCTTTGGTCAGCAGGTCCGCCACCTGGCCAATCAGAGTCCACGCAGGATCCCAACATGGACCCCACACAATCGTGTACAAAGAGATGTTGGCTGTGGAGAAAAATGTTCCAATGAGTGAGGAAGCGTGAACGAGCACTTCATAGAAAACTGAATACCTTCCTGGTGTAACCCATGAGGAGCTCAAATAATATTAGGATATTATAGGGGGCAGGAGAGTGTCCGACTCCCAGCCAAAAGGTACTGGGTTTGGTCCACAGACTACCTATAGGCATCCTAGAGTAAGATGCCCCCTACCTGCTCCTCAATGACAGGTATCGGTTTGGATAAAAGAGTCTGCTATAAATGGATAAATAGTACAGAAATCAGAAATATTATCCGACCAGTGCAGTTATTTTTTAAATCACATGACTCACATTTGAAGTCATAGTAGAATTTAAGTGGGGGCATGTTCCTGTGGACCGTCACGTCGCCCCAGGGCACGCCCAGGGGGATGATCTGTTTACGGTGAGCCCGGGCTTGCCCGTCCTGCTCTGTACCAATCAGGCGCCCCGACAGCTCCCAGTCCCGGATCTCAAACAGGTAGCGGGGGTAGTCCCGAATTCTCACTGGACCAAAAAGAACAGCGTAAATACATTTCACTTCAATGCTTATTATTAAGGTATTCATGTCACTATGTTACTATACAATGGAGCATTAGCAGCTCAAATAAATAAGTCCATCCAGTTTGTCCAAAACACATCGCAGTGAATATGGAATAGATGTATTGCAGCAGGAAATGCTATTAGCGTTAGCACTGAAGCTAGCGACTGACCCAAGTAGGCGGTGAGCTTGAACCTCACAGCCCGGCACCACTGCACCACCAGCGAGAGCCCTTCCCGGGGGAAGGGGCTGACCCCGTCGATGTCCCTCAGCTGCTCCCTCACCCTCTCGGGCCCGTGCAGCGCCGGGTCGGCCAGGGCCACCAGCTCCAGGTCGGACACCGTCCAGGTGAGCAGGGACTTCCTCATGGGCGTGTTGACGTAGAGGCGCCGCGAGCGCTGGATGTAGATCTCGATGTGCTTCCTCTCCAGCGAGCTGTACAGGTCCTCGATCTTCCTGGCGGGCAGCAGCTCGCCGTGCTGCCTGCGGAGGTCGGCCACCTTCTTGTCCAGCAGCAGCAGGCGCTTGGCGCTCTCCTTGCCCTCGTCCTTCATCAGCTCGTAGTTGTCCCGGAGCTTGATCTCGAACACGTCGTCCAGGAAGACAAAGGAGAACTGGCCGATCTTGAAGACCAGGTCGGGGGGGAGGGGCTGAAGCGCGGCCGGCGTGCCGGCGGGGCGATGCAGGCTCTTCAGCCACTTCTGGACACTGACGGCCATGTCGAAGGTGTCGGAGAAGTTGTACTGGTAAGGGAACTCCGCGGCCAGGCTCGGGCAGGTGAAGAGCCAGACCTGGTTGTGGGGCGTGGTGAGGAAAGGGAAGGCCTCCCGGTGCGACTGCATCTCGGCCAACTCTTGGAAGGTGCGGATGTCCAGGTCTTTGAAGGAGAAGATGTCGTTGCCGTCAAAGTTCACAAACAGGTCGGGGGACCTTAGGTGCATGGAACCAGCGTGCTTGGAGAGGGAGAGGGCCTCGGTGTGTAAGAGGATGTAATTCTGCTCACTGACGTGGGCCGTCAAGAGGGTACGGCACAGCTCTACGCGCACACACAGCGCCCTCTTCTGGTCTGGAGGGGGAACGATTTCCCCGTTTGTGAGTGGAACCGAACCGTCCTCTTCTTGCTCTCCTCGAAGCATGAGCCAGCAAGCGTGAGCCTCGGTCATGTGCTGAAACAGGAACATGTGGTCCGATGGTGTCCACTCCAGGATGAGCTCCTGATCACACTGAACCTGGAGAACACATCACAAATATGGGCGTAAGTGTAATAGAAGAATGACAACCCTCCAACCGATGGTAAGGAAAGCCTCCAGTGGTTTGCATTGCAATTCGCATTCACAACACAAGTCATAGAGAATACTAGATCACCATAAACATACCAGAGGAGTAATTATTAGACCCAGCATTTCAAATGTATATACAATATAATGTAAATGAAGAAAGGGGCACTTTTGCATGTGAGATAAGGTCGTGTGGAATTCTGGAAGATGTCAATCCAATGCCACTGAAAGATGACAAGACGGTATTGACATTTTTCATTCCATTCCCTAGAAAGCCAGGTAGCAATACAACGGGCTGCGTGGACCCACTGCAGTGAAACAGATGAGGCTTGTTGTGAGGAGCAGAGGAGGACAGAGGGAGATCCTGGTGCCTACCTCCAGGGTGTTGGTGGTGTTGTAGTGACTGATGGACAGGGTGGCCAGTGTGAAGACAGGACTGGGGGTCTGAGAGGCGGGACAACACGGCTCCATGCTCTCAACCAGCACCTTCACCACAGAGAGGCTGACACCGGCCAGAGACACGCTGGCACTCTCCGCACCGCCCTGCACTTTGACCGTGTCCAGACGCAAGGACACAGCTCCTGGGGGTGGGGACGGGGACGTGGTGAAGTCATCAATAAAAATATGATACAGTTCATTATATGGTTAGTAAATAGGCCCTAACTGCAAATAACAGTGCTGTTATACATGTTCAAGTCACAAGGCTTTCTGTACATTTCAATACCTTCTCTTCTACTGGTTAGATGAAGCATGTCAATGAATGTGTGTCCAGTATTACAATTCATAATTTACCATAGTAATTAGATTATAGATTATTCACAGTGTTTAATCAGATCATTCACACCTTTCACATTTACATATTTCCCAGCAGGTTGTATCAAGCCTAATTAAATTCTATGTGATCTAATCAATTTTAATGTAATCAAATCGGATAAATTAATATTAACGAGGAAGGCGACAAACCCGTGTCACTATCCCCTCGGTGAGGATTACACATTCATGTATACTCAATAGTAATGGCAAAATGATATTGCTGATTTTATTGAGCTTTAAAAGTAATTTCCAAACACAAAATATCCAAACCATTTTCAATGACTAGACTTTAGCGCCTACTAGTGGCACATAGTTGATACTGCACTAAAATATTAAGCAAAAAGATATTGACTCATCATGCCACACCATTCCCATTGATTTACCTGCCAGGTTGGAGTGTGTGAAGACATTGACATCCTCCAGACCACACTCCATACTGAACAGCAGGGGTGGGGGAGTGGAGGAGGGGGAGGAGGAAGAGGGGAGTTGGCCAGCATCATCTGCAGCAGAACAGGCAGAGACAGAGTCGGCCCCCTCGGGTTCCCTGTCGGCAGACAGTGTGAAGAGGGACAGCAGGCGAGCCAGACAGAGAGCGCAGGTCTCAGACAGCTCAACCTGGAGCCCCGTCAGTTTAGAGTCCATGTTGAGACTGGGAGACTGGCTGCTAGACTGCATGCAGGGTCTGTTGTAACATCCCTGCAGGGATGGAGGAAGGAAGGAAGTAAATGATGAATGATCATGTCGCATGACTTGAAAACATACCACTTGGCCTTAAAATGTATTTTAAAAAATGATTTAGCCTTTTCCAAAGTTATTGGAAATACATTTTTTTGGTTGAAACAAACCAAAAAACACAGCTATTCAATAATAACATAATTGCGCCATGTTCATCGATATCAAATGTCAGAAATATTGGAGCCTTGGAGAATATCCATCATTACTTGATTCCATCGGGCTTGGCTTCTGTGTCTCAGTACCTGAAGAGTGACGCAGTCCAGAATGAGTGCCTCCCCCCAGACATGCTTCCCAGGGGGGTGGGGGGCCTGCTGGATGTGAGAGCCCTGGCCCACCCTCCACCAGAAGTGGTCCAGGGACAGAGAGGCCCGCTGCTGGACACTTCGGGAACAAAGACTCTCTTGATCCACGTCGGGACCAGGGGCAACATCCAGCATGCGCTGCAGCTCTGTTGATATGGAGAATAAACAGTGCTGCTCATACAGTGGTTATATACACACACACACACACACACACACACACACACACACACACACACACACACACACACACACACACACACACACACACACACACACACACACACACACACACACACACACACACACACACACACACACACACACAAATGAGGAGGAAGAAAGAAGTTTGAGGTTAAAAGATTGAAAGAATTAGATTAGATTGATTAGATTTAGTGGAATAAAGACAGCAATG
>OOFB01037041.1:62287-72440 GCA_900323305.1 Trachyrincus murrayi
GTGAGGGCAGGTGAAACAGTGCAGACATCATCTGATAGGCAGTTAAAAAGTAATAATTCATGTTACTGACGAGATGCGGTGCCGCACGCAACAGCGAACAACGCCTATAAATAGCAATGATGAATATAATGCGTTTCTGGGGGGTGGTTCGGTGTTCTGGTTCGGACCCAGAAACACTAATAAAACATAGTCTAGGAAGTATGGGCGGCTTTGTCTTTATGTTATTACTTGATAGGCCCGTGTGTGCAGTGCTTGTCTCGACCACTCTTTACATCATTTAGGCTAATATCAAGATGGTATACATATACATCAATTGAGTGTATATGCCACCAAGATATTACAAATACAATTTGGATGATTAATATTTTTCATCACTCGTCACCGACCTGTGTTTGCCACTCATCTCCAGGCCCACCACAGGGCAAATGAACATGGCACAGTGCATGTCCTCGTAGCGGTCTCCTTTAGTGGTTCTCCCTTCGCCATCCCACTCCCACTCCGGGTTATCTGTTAGATTCAGCTCCTTTATATCCTGAGGAATACAAGGGAATATATTGTAAATCTAAGGAAAATGCTATGTTTGGGTTAAACAGAATGTTTTCCAACAAGCTACGCTTTAATGAATTACCTTCATCCCACGGATGTGTAAAACCACCTCTTTGTTTGGTCTCTCTGCAGTTTTATCGAGAAGATACTCAATGACTGCATCTTTGTTGTAAAGTCTGGAGGTTAAGTATATACATATGTTCAAGAAATAATGTTACTAACTGGACATGCCATTGATTCAATTTTGCATGAGATATTGATTCATTTTTCTCATGAAATGGAAAAAACAAAAGTTGTGTTACCTTCCCAGTTCACACGCTATGATGGGCTGTCTGAGTTTCTCCTGGCTCAAGGCGCAATGTTTCCATTTAGCAGCTAGTTCTGCATTCTTGTCAACCTAGCCAGGCACGGCACATTGAAGTTGTTACACACGCGTTTAACCAAATTGCACATGTTACCATAACACACAAATGTAGGCTATCAAAATACAACTTAGGCTATGCTAGTTATAGACTGCTAATATTAAGTGGTAGTATTTCGGTATTACTTCAGCAAACTCTCATATGCCACATTATACGCAAAGCTTTATATGGAAACATTTTTAGCTAAATGAATATACAGAAGCCAAAATAACTGAAGTTAAAATAACGCGTATTGGTAGTCATTACCTAGCTTAGCATTAGCTAGCAGCGTCACGTAATAACGATAAGATAAGAAATAGCACCTTTTCCACTTTCTTCGGGCCTTTCACCAATTCGTGTCTTTTAGGAATAGTGCCTCCATCACATCCCATTTTAAAAAGGTTATTGTTGACCGATAGTTTGTTGATGTAAAGAGAACTCGAGTCAAGCAGGAAGTCCGGAGTTTTGTAAACAAACAAGAAATACCTACAGCTCGCAAATGGGTTGAATTTCTTTTGTGTTGCCCCTAGTGGCTGCATGTGTTTTTTATTTCAGAACTCCTTTTCCTAAGTGTCATTTCAGGATTTTGCCACTGTGTGGAGGCATCCCCACAAGACAAGACAGCACATCACATTTGGGTTGTGTGAGCACATACAGAAACTACAAACAGGAAACCATGACATGTTGTTTGACATTGAGCTATCTATTTAGTTACCTTTTTCATTGAATGTTTTTTTTTAATGGGAAATGTTAAACAAATGACACATAATAATATTAAAACATATTTAGTAGGAAATTATAACGTTTATTGCAAGTACAAAATAAGATAAAACATACACATATTACTGCCCATACATTTTCAAACCCCTCAAACAGCTAAGTGACATTATAGACTCCATGGCTTTCCTAGCCTCTGTCGGAGTGGTCTGAAGATGAAAGTTTCCTTGGAAGATAGCAGCAATGAGTTCTAATGAGATCTGTTTCCTGTGCCTCGCGGCCTGCAGATTAGTTTACCATCGACGTCCCTGTCAAAGAGCGACCATTAGTTTGGGGAATGGCACCTCAATGGAGACCTCTGTGGCGGCCTGACTAACACTCTACATGGAAAATACCGAATGTCTTCTGACCCCATTTGGGGTAAGAAAAATACATTTACATTGTTTCTTCTGGTCACAACACATTGCTGTTATATGCAAAAATGTAGATGGCCATGAAAACATCGCTCCATTGTATCGCCATTGTTTCGATTAGGTCTTCCTGTAATTTATAAATTGTGTTATGCGTCTTATTGAATTTCCCCCTTTCTCACACAGCGCTTAATGTTTAGTATGGATTTTCATTAGAACAAATGGAGTGGTAGTTGTGTTAGTAAACTATGTTTGAGAAAGTGCTTCTGATGATCTGAGCTCTGGCTCACAAGATCACACAAAGATCACAGGCCTTCACATAAGGAACACACTAGAGTGCCACCGATGTGTACTCCTTCTGTTTCAGGGAAAGTGCAATGTTTATATTGTCATTTTGTGTAAATCTATTTTACATTTGTGCCAAATGCTCACGTCAGCATGTGCTGTATATGAAATATACAACCATGGTACAATACAAAAGGAAATGTCTAAAGACATGTTTGATGAGCCATTACAAGCCATTTAAAAAAATCTACCCTATTATGGTGACATCACACGTGTTAGAGTCCACCCAGATGTATGATGGATCGATCATCAGCCTACCAGTTGGTACAGTCCACTGGGTGGTAGTTATGTCTAGGTGACTCTACCACATCATACCTGGTGGTAAAATAGGGCCCCTTTAATTCGTATAATATTATAAGTCTATGGAAAACCATATAAAAGCAATGCAAAAGAAACAACCAATAACCTATTGATGTAACCCTAAGGCTAGCTTCACTTCCTTGTTCATATTTCTCGATCTTCTTGCTGTGTTCTTCTTAAAATCCATCCAAAGCTGGTCTCTTAAGACTCTGAACTTGCTTCAGTACTACCTTACATATTCCACCACACATTGTAAATGAGTTGGGGTTTTCCCGCAGGAACTTTTACTTTGAAGAAACTTAAGCACAAAACTCAGCATGTCTGTATATTAATGTCTGCCAAAAATCAACATCAACTGAACCCTTGTCACCGGCTGTAACCAAGTCTGGCAAGGTTTTGATTATGGAGGAAATTAACATTCACAATCCAAAATACCTTAGATACCTTCATCCTATCACAAAAACAATTTAATATAAAGAACATAATTTGGTCCTGGCGCATGGCATTGGCATTTCCTAAATTAATGAATTATCTGTCCATCTTAAATTAAAGTTCCTATTGAAGGCCAAAAAATGTTAGGTCAATCTGAGTTTAATTTAACCTCTCATCAAATTACTATTCAAGCCACCCACAGCAACAGTACATCAACAGCACACTGTTTGACTCTCTGACCAAAGGAGCTACAGTTTGGACCCAACGGCTTTCTAATGGGGTCTCAACACTGCGTTGACCAAAGCTTTAGATCCATTCCTTCATCTATATTGTATGTATGGCTTTCCCAACAAGTTATTCCCATGGTTTTACTCAAACCTGTTCTGCATGTTAAAGAACGCACATAATGAGAACAGGGTGCACATAATGAGGGTGGGTCAAGCATTCCAGCAGGCTATTGATCCATAATAAGTGTTCTTTCTATTAATAGTTTAAATCAAATAAATAAATCATGGATTTTTGAGTTGCTAAACAGTTGCACATATAGGCCATCACAATCAGTGTGTGTGTGTGTGTGTGTGTGTGTGTGTGTGTGTGTGTGTGTGTGTGTGTGTGTGTGTGTGTGTGTGCGTGTGTGTGCGTGCATGCGTGCGTACCTGCATGTGTGCCTGCGTGCGCGTGTGTGTGTTGTTAACCCTTCACATCAATACATCTTGGTGGGACAAAGGATTGCAGGTAAGAAAAGGTAAAGGAAAATCTACGTTAAAATATCTCATCTTATATGCTGTGTAGCTTTGACCAAGCTCTCTGTTCTTCACACAAGTTCCCCGGGAGAACCATTGGCGTGTGTCAGAATGTGTTGGGAACAGGGAAACACCTGTTAGGAACTCTGCTGGCTCTCCACTTGTCTACTTCACAGTTTATTATGAAATCCTCCTGCTTGAGTGCCAATATGTCCATGGACATGTTGAGAAAGAAGCTCAACACTTAACAAACCCCACTCCGTAGCTAACAGTTGCTACTCAAAATTGGAGATTGACAATTTTGCTGCACTACACTTGCCAATGAAATGATCTCCAAATTGAAGGCACCACACATGGTTTTTCATTATTTGCTGCATGTATGTTTTTATGTATTATTATGATATGTTCTAATTATTGTGACGATGGAAATCAAGTTCCCACCATGTATTATACGGCACACTATTTACTATTCCATAATTTTTGCAGAAGCTTTTATCCAAAGCGACTTGCAGTGAACTCATATTCAGGTCATTAAGGAGCTGGTAGCGGTTTGGCGTCTTGCTCAACGATTTCTATTGGGGTTCGAGCCCAGATCCTTTTGGCGAGGTGAACGTCCTAGCCAGTGCCACTATCCAGTATTATGTCTCACAATATATATATAGGGTTATATATATAATATATATATATATAATATATAATATAATATAATATTGACATGACTACATAGCCCCCACTTTGTATTGCACTCCGATGTTGTATTCACCACGGAATCAAGTGGTTTTTTTTAAATTCAATTTACAGTTAAAGATTTTCCTCCTTTCCTTCATCCCGCCCAAAAAAGTTGAGCCTCTCCTTGAGATATCTTTCTGGTCAGCTGCCGGCCTACACCCCCTTGCACGGTTGACCCACAGAAAACCTCGACCATGGAGCCTCCGTCCAACCTCTTTGTTTATACTTCCATGATGAGTCCAACCTGCCCAATCAGACTTCCCCCTGCCTGGCCTTGAACTGAAACCATATCCATCTGAACCATCTCAGCCTTCCATGGCCACCCCGGCACAGAAACCCCGGCTAGCATTAATTGCAGAGATCGGCCATGGCAGAGCACCGAGTCCAATGCATTTACCGTTTCTAATTGGGAAGGAATTGCTGTGTTTACTTTGGCGTTGGTTGCTATAGAGCCGGCCCCCTTAACCCCCCTCCAGCCACACATGATCTCTGATGGAGCCAAGGCATCCAACTGGCTCTCTCTCTCTCTCTCTCTCTCTCTGTCTTCACAAAACCTCACTGGGAGAGAGAACAGGATGGAAATCACGGCAAAGTGAACAGAAGGTGATTCGCTCATGTTTATAAAAGGTGCTGCGGTCGAAAGGTAAATCGTGCCACGTTTGCCTGGTGGATTTTCTCTCGAATGGAAAGTTAACAAGGGGATACATTCGATCAGCCGTGGTAACTAGAGGGATCCCGTCCAGATCCTCCAAGACGTATCTTTCAACAGGACGGTAGTTCAAGCTGTTCTTGAACTACTTCCAAACACAAGACTAACCCTAAAAAAATCTAAAACTCAACCCACACAACGACCCCAAGGGTGGAGTTTATAAAAGGCCTGCTATGCGTATTACGATTGTAGTATTCCAGCTTTGTATGCGTTTCTTTGAAAAGTTTCAGGAAGATATGAATTAATTTCTGCACTGCTGTAGACCCCTGAGCCACCCACATGATCTTTGTAGCTAACCTTAAAGAAGGAACCCAAAGTATGGGGGAAAATATGACATGGAACACTAAGAATGGAATGGATTACCACACACCATTGAACCACACTCATCTCTTTTTCTGTTTGTCTTGAAAATGGAACCACATACTTAAAATAGTGTACGTTGGGTGACTTTCTTTCCTTTCACCATTAGCCTGTATGGTACCACTATGAGTTACCACTCAGTTTAGTTTTTTTTAAATTCATAGTTCCTATATTCCTATTATTCAATGAATATTATTGCAAGACAACTTCACTGTCAGATGATGTGTTATTGCTTGTTTGCTTGCCTCCATTGTCATTGTTGAAAGCTTATGTTCACATTGAAGCCCATACACCCTCCTCCAAACACACGCACACACACACACACGCATGCACACACGCACACACACACACACACACACGCACACACGCACACGCACGCACACACACACACACACCAACACCCACAAGCTTTGATAAATTTTTTCCACTATTTCCAGCATGACTGATAAAGTAATAGATGATTGCTTTGGCAGGTCCCTTTAGACCACTTATACCGTTGCCTGCTGTTAATGACACTTTGAATCTATTGCACTGAAGAGCACAGCTCAGCAATTTATTCACCTTAGGCCTCATACACTACTGGCTTCTATGTAGGCCAAACCAAACCCGATGTGTCGAAGATGGTCGGGACACATACACACACGCACACGCTCACGCATGCACACACACACACACACACACCCACACACACACACATGCTAGCATAGACAGTTTTCATGCATGCCTTCATGGTCATCCATACTCAGAAACACACGTAAACGTACACACACACACACACACACACACACACACACACACTCACACACACACACATGCACACATAACTTCACACACACACACACACACACACACAAATCCATGTGTTACCATGTGACAGTTTGTGATGGTTTTCCACAGTGGCAAAATGGCCCAATCTAAACTCACGCAACAGACCACCAGAGAGACAGACATCTGCGAAACTGCAAGCGCATAATACTGTACATGTGAATGTGAAAATACACAAAGTACGGGGAATAAGCATGGCAGAATGATTTAGATTTACAGACACAC
The DNA here is from genome assembly GCA_900323305.1 of Trachyrincus murrayi. Lineage (NCBI taxonomy): Eukaryota > Metazoa > Chordata > Actinopteri > Gadiformes > Macrouridae > Trachyrincus > Trachyrincus murrayi. Next base: position 69,030 of record OOFB01037041.1, read on the forward strand.
ACGGGCACCTTCACACACATGGATGTACACACACATGGATGTACACACAGATGCATACACACTCGCCTCAGTCCCTCGTCGAGGGCAGCGATCAGGGCAAGATGTCTTCATGAATCCCAGCAGGGTACATGAACGGAACAATTGCTGGTTTTCTGGGAACAGAAGCACAGTCACCTCTCGTTAGCTTGACAGGATCCCCGAAAGGTTCTGACAGCAGGCTGACTGTGCGCGGCATCACCCACGGGTGTAAGGGACATACCTGTGGCCGCCGTGTGTGTACTCTGGACCCATTGCTGGTATACTGGGACGACTAGCATCACCAAGCGACCAAGGGCCTGGAGGCTAGGGTATATAGCTGACAGGCCTGCCACGCCTGCTACTTGCTTCACTGCTCCACGTAGGAGGAAATATCCTAGTCTAGCAGCAATAGCTTACATGCTATCTTACAAGCTTGTTTTTTATTTTTCTTAACTATACTTTGTTTGTTATGATATCATTTTGGTTTACATTTTATTTATCTTTTAATTTCATGTGAAATATCACAGATAAGATTTTGAACTGCACTGGTCACACAGTGAGACCATGTTATGAGAAGTTCATCTCTTCCTAGTTTGTAATGCAGCTTATAGTCTATACACTAAAGCCAGATACGTCCGTCCAGATATTCTTAAAGACACCGTGACATGAAAAATGACTTTTTAACCTTGTGAGCTAATTTCCACAGTCATACTATTAATCTATTCAATTCAAGTACTCCAACGGGAAAATATTTTGTTCAAAATATTTATGAATTTACTTCCAAATCTAATCAACGTAACCTAAATATTGTGATGATGTTAGCTGGCAGGCAGCTCATGATATCATAACATGTTCCTGCTGAGCCCCATAGCCTATAGCCTAAATCTTGCAATGAGCTAACACTAGCTTGCTGGCTAATGTGTTTTGTCACATCTGCACAATCCAATCAAATCGTGAAGGAAACATTCCGACGATGTCATGTCCTGCACTAATTAGCTGTTTTTCATTGAGATGTTATAGGCCTGTTACGGAAAGGACGTAAGTCTTCAAGTTGGCGGGAATGTGCAAAGTATATTTGCATTGCAATAGTCATAGTCGCTATATCAACACTGAGTGGCAATAACATGTCTTTGAAGTTCAGAAGGAAAACTTCCCATCACTCCACCTCCTCCTGTCCATTCAATATTACAGTTCAGTTCTGAGTGGGTGTGGGAGGGGCTGTTCTGACCTCATTTGATGGCAAACTCGTTCAGGGAAACACCCTTCTTCACTGCCCATTGAAAACATCATGGTATTGACCTCCCTAAGAGATGTTATGATTTTCAGTCTCAAACATTCATGAGCTGGTGACTACACTATCAAGGTGAATTGGTATAAGCTTGTATATTGATATTATATTGTGTTTATTCATATGAAAATGACAAGTTTCCCCATCCCCCACATATGCTTCCACGGTGAAGTTGCTTTGGGATGTTTCAATTCTTTGGGTAAGTTACACAAATGTTGCTGTCCCATCAACAATGTATAAAGAAAAAGGACAAAATACCAGACATTCAAGATATTCACTTCAATTCAAGTCAGTGGCCTTTTCACACAGACCCCTCACAGTGCTCTCTGTAAGAGAACATGTGTTTTTCATCTGCTCTGTGCATCTGGCCTTGCATAAATGTTTAGCAGCAGTTGTTCTGGGAGCTGGTGCCTGTCTTTACAATAGGGGCTAATCAGCTGTAAACTCTTGTTTTAAAAAGGAAAAGGAGGACATGCAAGGAGTTAATCTCCAAGGCATGGTGATCGCTCTCTCTCTCTCTCTCTCTCTCTCTCTCTCTTTCTGTCACAAAAACTACTCCCTTTCTTGTTCTGTCTTCTATCTATCTATCTATCTATCTCTCTGTCTCTTTATCTCTGTTGGGTCTGCATGTGTCTACTGTCTATGTAGAGGCGTTGACAAATGCCAGATGCTCTGTATAAGTGCAGGGATATTAGTTGTGTGCCTGTCGTTACATTGTTTAAAGGCAGTCCATCCAAGCATATGAGAGAAGGGTCCAGAATACTCTGGCAGGATCTGACTGTGACATCCTACTGTTGTGTAGGTGCGAAAATATAATTAATGTAGTTACACAATAAGTAGACATAAGCTGTCATTTTAAGTTCAACAGGCTATTCATAATTAATTTGTTCAAAGTGCTATGTACTTCTTGTAGCCTACTGGGATGGCTGTAAGGAGAAATTCTGACACACCATTTCCTAACCTGCCAACTTTTTTCTTTTCCTCATGGAGACTTGTAAAGCAGGGCTGGTTGTTTCATTATAGGCTTTGCATGAGGTCACCACTTGGTTGATCAATGTGATTATAAGCAGTGCTCGACAATAACTGTCGGCAAGCAAGCATCCTGCAAAGAGTTCAGAGCGAGCAAGATTCACACTTTTTCCCACACATTTCAACAACACATGTTATTACTCAGCAGCCAATTAAAGATGATTTAGGGATTCACCTGCTTGCCTATTGGCACATTCTGGGCCCAAGGACGGCGATAGGGCCATGATTGATGGCTGCAATGTGATGAAGACAGACAGCCGCAGGTCTCACCTGCAGTCACTTGTTCTGACGCTCCCAGACTGATTGGTTAATTATCCAGATATGGAAGTGCCTTCATAAGCCCTAGAGGAAGGGGGAGGAGAGGGAGGGAGAGGGATGGAGAGGAGGTCAGCATGTGACTGCAGGCTGACAGAGAAAAGGTTCTACTGGGTATGTTTGTTTGAGATCAAGTTGTTTTGTGTCTTTTCCCCTTTGACTTTGTTTTGTTATGATCAGTGTTATCACCCTTGACTGACTGCTGGATGAATCAGTCTGTGAAAAGTGTGGTTGAATTGTATATAGGTCATGGATATATGATGCATGACATATGATGTGATGATGTCATGGGGGGCATAATAATACCACAAAGTAAGACAGAAAGTATGGATATATTGTAGCTAATGCCTGACTGCTCACTAAATGGTAATTAACAATGGTATTACAAAAAAAGCACAGATTGAGTGTGGACATTTTATGGGTAGTGAAGTAGTTAAAACAATTTTTTACATAAAGACATTTTATTGAATTAGTTTGCTACTTGATGTCAATTCAAGGATTGAGGTAAAAGACACAAGCACCCACCAAACACACACACACACACACACACACACACACACACACCATCACAAAAGGAATCCCCCTACGCAGACAAAATACACACAAACCTCCCCCTATTTTTCCCAGCTATTTGGAAAAAAGATTGAGGAGACCACCACCACCACCACTCCCCAGCTGGTTTCCCCTTCAGCAGATACAGTTTCACCGACCCCCCCCCCCCCCCCCCCCCCCCCCCCCCCCCCCCCCCCCCCCGTTTGTGT